>RJJA01000245.1:63545-94212 GCA_003724045.1 Lepidurus arcticus | reverse complement strand
AAACCCTCCCTACGTAAACATGAAGGTAAGATAACTCAATCTGTCTTAATAACCTAGTTAGGCATTAAAGACTAACTCTTGCTTTTCTAATCCAAAAAGGTCTTCTTGGTCCTCGCTTTTGTCGCGGCTGCTACCGCCGTTGATGTGTACAACAAACAATCCTACGCTGCCCCATCCTACTCCGGCCCGGCTTACAAAGAAGCCTATGCCCCAGCTTACTACAACTACGACTGGGCAGTCAAGGACGACTACACTTATGTGAACATGGGTCAACAAGAGAGCCGCAACGGTGACAATACCAAGGGATCTTACTTCGTTGATCTTCCCGATGGTCGTCGCCAGGTACAACTTTGCAATCATTCGATATACTTTTTTACTAATAGCCTGTCTCTTTTCATAGACTGTCAACTATTACGTCGATGGCTACAGCGGCTACGTTGCTGATGTCCAGTACTCCGGTGACTACAAGGCCTATGCTCCCGTTGCGTATGCCAAGCCCGCCTACCAACCCGCCTACAAGCCGGCTGCCTACGTTGCTCCTGCCGCTTATGCCAAACCCGTCTACAAGCCTGCTTACCAACCCGCCTATGTTGCCCCTGCCAAGTACTAAGTGAAAGAAATATGCTCTGTGAGCTTGAAATCCTATATGTGTACATTTTAAAAATACATAAACCTTAACAGTAATTCATGTTTAATACTTTATTACTATTATAATAGTCACTTTCGCAATGACTTTCAGTAACAGCCAATTGGTCACATTACAAATTGTATTAAAGTGGTCTGAAACGAGATATTTTTCTGATTTGGATATTTGATTTGTCAACACGTAATCAAAACATATTTGTATGTGTGGTTTTCCGACCTTAACCTCATGCGAAAGTCCTTAGCGATACCGACAAGAGAGCAGTTTCCCATGACACACGACCGGGAAAGGAGGTCTTACATTTATCAGCTGCTTTTAAGTCTGATTTGCGAACTTTAGTAGTGAGTTGTTATACCATGTTTTCAGTGGTGCATCTGATTTTGGGGGGTATAGTTATACCCGCTATTACAGGTGAGTATACATAATAATGAATTAATGAAGATTTGACTTTAAATTTTGCTTCAGTAGCATTGAAATGTGGAACGCCTGGAGTGCCCGCAAATTCTTACATTAAACCTTTAAAGGAAACGTACGATGATGGTGATGTTGTCTGGATATTCTGCAAGCACAAGTTTCATTTAGTGGCTGATGAAAACTGGGAACATCAAACCTGCGTTGCTGGGGTCTGGAACGGCACCCGGCCCACTTGTTGTAAGTTTTTTTTTGTATTTTAAAATGTATTGTTAATAAACTTTTTATGTACAATTCCTAGTAGAGATTTTATCCTTTGGATTGGACTTTTATTTTGCTTCCCTAGAAGCGGATGAAGGCCTCAGTATAACATCAGCGGGTGAGTACCGGCGCCAATTAAGGAACGCTACTGAACGCGTGTATCTATCCGTTGCATGGGAAAGAAAAAGACTCACCACTGAAGCGATAGTGTTCATTCAGGGTGAGCGTAATTCAATTCCTTTAATTAGAAAAGTTTCATTTCATAAACGAATAATTGCAGGCAACTTTTCCGCTGAAACTAGAAATGGACGCAATCTACCACTCAACGAGAAGTGGTGCACTATCATGATCATTACGGTGTTTGTCATCAGCGTTTTCAAACAGACATGTACTTCTGTTCTGCGCCTGAACCCTTTGGGTCCGCCAAGGTGCAAGTCAGACTCTTCAAGCCGCTCAGCAATTTGAAAGAGAATCCGGTGGAGATTATATTACGTGTACCAGATAGCGGAATCTTAGTATTGGACCATGCCAGTAAGTTCGTATAAAATTTTATGTTTGAACCAGTGTGATTGGTTTACGCAAAGCTCTTAACAACCGAATACTTTGATCGCAGATATTTCGTGTGGAATGCCTCCTACACCGTGGCAAGGTAGTGTCGTAGTAAACGTCAATACTGCTACGTATCAGTGTTTTTCAGGATACGAATTGAAAGGTGACACAATCAAAACTTGTGGCAATACTGGAAACCCAGCAAATCTATGGCCCCCGGGTAATCCCTTGTGCGTAGAAAGTCCAGCGGGCTTGAGCTGGGGTAAGAAAAAGACATTTGCAATTGAGAGGTATGTGAGGGTAAATAATCCTAATTCAGGGGTCGTGGCTGGGGTAATATTCGCTGGTTTCTTTGTTCTCATATGCTTGGTATTGGGGGTGCGTTGGCTTTACTTGCAAATGAAGTAAACATATAACCTTATTTTGTTACTAATCTTAGTAATGGAACCCAAAACTTTAGGAAGCGGGAAACACTACCTGCTTCAACCGGAGTTCCAATGACGGAATTAAAAGCTGTGGGTTTAATTAACCATAAGTTTGAAGGATTTGGTCCTAACTCCCTTTCGTGAGCCTACTTAATGCATTTATTTATGGTCTTTTACGGTAGAAATACTGGCACATTATAACTATAATCATTTCTCTTTACAGGTCAGCAGTTAGTCCTGCTGGGTACACAGGAGCAGTCCAGTATCCATTAATTGTAAGCGATTTGTACACTCCGGAATCGGACTATTTGACAGTCGCGTATGATGACGTGGGAAATTATCATGTATACGAAACGGTCGACTAAGACTTGAATGCAACGTACCCTATATACTTTGCGACCAATTTGTTATATTTTATAATCCCCATAGGGCTATCAAATAAAAAATAAGTAAAAAGGCAGAACTAATTAAAGAAGACATAACATTTAAATCTTTGCTGGTTTTACTATTGAATTGTTCTACTATACGATTTTTCGGTTTAAATAGGGTATTCTTTGATAATACGGTAAGTGATCTTCATTATGTATCCGTGATCGGATTATTCAACGGCAGTTTCATACGGTGCGAGAAACCAGCCTACTATAAGGAAATTGTCGATTACTAACAAAAATTAGAGACGAAAAGAAACATTCTGCAGAAATTTCAAACGAGTGTCCTTATGTGTATTTATGAAAAATCGTTTGAATATTTCTTTTTACTCCTTGAGGACAAATTTAAGCTTAAAAATGTACTCAATTCCGTGAAAGTTGTTTATTGACAGTCAATTATTGTTGGAGGCGTGGTCAGTAGTTTCTCTATCCCGCTGCTTGGTGCTCTATAATCGTTTGTTGTCGTTCTTTTGGCCTGGGTGCTGCACACTTGCACAGTTCAAGTTTATACAAAAAAGTTCATTGTTTCGAAAGACGAAAATGATTGTGAAAAACGTATTCATTGTTGGAAAATGTATATTTCAAATGGGGCTTTCAAGCAGGGTGCCGTCTTATCCCTGTAGAAAAGCTTATCAAAATCTAAACTATAAAACCAAATTTCGAATGTATAGTTCCAGTTCGTCCAACAGCGAAGTCAAACACGAGTTAACTGCTTTAGAATCTTTCCAATTTCTATTTCGTGATGCTCCTTGCTTCAAAGTCAATGGATCTCAGGTTGTTGTTGCGCTAAGTCCACTGTAACAATGAATTTAATTAGCATTTTTCTAGGTCCAAGTTATCGAATCCCCCGCAGATTTTTATGACATATTAATGAAGAAAGTCTGCACTGCACAGCATAGGATAACCTTTGCATCGTTGTATCTAGGCACAGGCCAGTTAGAACAAGATTTAGTACTTTCTTAGATTTAGTATCTTTTGATTTGTCGTAGGTACATAATATAATTATTATCTTAGGTTAACTGCATTCATGAAAGAATCCAATGCAATTCAAAATTAAAAGTCAGTGTTTTACTGGATTTTTCCCGTGGTTCAAGAGGGCAAACCAATTCTAGAACAATGCTGTTGCCTCTTTTATCATCTTCACCTCAGCAAACTCATGTATATTTCACTTTCTTTGCGTACGATCTATATTGAATTCCTTTTTCACTGCATTTTATTTTATGTAGGTAGCGTTGTACCATACTCCACTATTACGAGGTTTGGTAAAATGGATAATGCCTGAGCGGTACAATGAAACCATTGGTTTGCAACATATGAAAGTCTACCTGATTGATAATACTCTCATAATTAGCGGGTAATAAACTAAAATACCTTGAAAAACGCATTGCCAATCTAAGAAAATCTTTCAGAGCCAATTTGAGTCATGATTACTTCACAAATCGGCAAGATCGCTATGTAATGATCGAAGACTGCCCGGATTTGGCCAATTTCTACGATGAACTCGTGGCCTGCGTCTCAAAGTTTTCCTTCCAGTTAAATCCTTGTAACGAACTCAGTCTCCATACAGATTGGCCTGTCCATCCTTACGAACACTCTAAAGCGCTTTTCATCAAACACGCCAACCAAACAGTCAAACATTTCTACGAGTCACACAAGAAGAACGTTTCTGAAACGTTTCAGACCTCTGATTCCCACGACACGTGGATTTTCCCCTTAATCCAAATGGGCCAACTGGGAATCTACGTTGATAGCCAAGTTACGAAGACAGTACTGGAGAATGTACCCCATGGGTCCCATATTAAACTAGCTAGTGGCTACTTTAACCTCACTCAAGATTACATGGACACGGTACTCAGCTCTGAAGCCACTTTTGATATCCTCATGGCTCACCCAACGGTATTTTAAGGAAAAAAATAAGCTTTTCTTTCAGATCATTATCAATTTTTCTTTCATTGTACAGGCGAACGGATTTCTTGGTGCTAAAGGGTTCGCTGGGGCTATACCTGCGGCCTATACGCAGCTAGCTTTCGAATTTTATCAACGATTGCGCTACTTATTGATCTCGCACCGAATTCGTTTGATGGAGTATCGACGGACCTTATGGACATTCCATGCCAAAGGTTTATGGCTGTATTTAAACCCTGGTTTGCCTGCTCTCACTTTGGTTGGCTCCCCTAATTTTGGTAAAATTCAGTTTTGTATCATTTTTAAATAGCTAAAATTATTAACTGATTGATTCATTTACCATCTATTATATTTATTTATTCGTTATTAATTAATTATTAGTTAATTACTTGATTGGATAAAGTTTTGAACAGAAAACTTAGATTAGGAATTTTTTCCGCATTTTATTTCTAGGATATCGGTCCGTGTATCGTGATTTAGAAAGTCAACTGGCAATTGTCACTGTCAACCCTATTCTGCGAAAACAACTGCACGATGAGCAAACTGAGCTGTGGAATCGCTCGGAAGTTGTGGATGCAGACACGTTTCTAGAGAAGGAAAGATTAGTACCTTTATGGGTAAAAATAGTCATTCGAATCATAAAGAAGTTCTTCTAATTTAAGGGTTATTATATAATGAAAAATTACAGAGTTAATTTTCAGTTTGAAAGTATTTTTTTTATTATTTCGGATTCAAAGCTTCTTCAGTTTCCCGGTTAAACCATGAAGTAATTTTCAATTATTGGCTTGCCACGTAGTTCTTGAAGATCCGGTAAACTCATTTTTTGGATTGCTTGGGCAAAGTTACAGTAAAGGATTGAGAGGATTTTGGGGTATTTCTGCTGAAAAGGGCTTTGTGAATGGCGTTAATGTCAGGTTCCACGTTCGCTTTCCCACTGCGAGGCAACTCAACTGTGCCAGTTGGTCCTTGAGCAGGCCTGAAAATGCACAAGTTAATTTTATTTTCTTGTTTGCTTACTAGTCAAGTCTGTCTCGCTTAAACTAACCTTTGAGTTGCGTCCAAAGACGTAGACCCAGGCACGCTGGTTAACGCCAAGCTGCATTTCATGGGCAGAGAATCCAGTAAACGATTGTGGTAGACTTCCACTGCGCGCAGCGCATCAGCACGGTTAGTGAAAACAATTTCTGCTTGTCCTGGACGAGTTAATTCTGCTTTGATAAGCACTCCAATGTCACCAAACAGTTCCTAAAATCTCAGAGCAAAACGGCTTAGGATTACTTCAAATTTATTTATTTCGTGAATTTACTTTAAATTCCCGAAAAAAGTTAACAAGATTACTTACCACAATGTCTTCTTCGGTGACGTTGGGATGTAGATTGGTAACAAACACCTTATGGCCTGAGCTGGAATTCAAATCCAAGCGTGAGCGAACACTGGCGCGCTTCACGGTCAGTTGAGCTGTTTTGGGTTTAGGAATCTGAGAAACGTAAGCAACCTTTGGGTAGTTGAAATCGAAATCCTCGTCTTCATCCATTGCGTCGGCTTGGAAGCGAGGGGCGTTGCTAACAGTACGTCTCAAAGGAGCGTCATTTCGGATGGTACGTTTCAGATGATACGGATCTAGACGTTTATACAAAGATAAATCAATAAAATAAGTAAATAGGGCTAAGTTTTTCTGAGCGAACGTTTGTTTACCTGGAGTAACAAAGGAGTAGCCATCAGGTCTCCTGTGGATAGTTTTCATCAATGGCTGAGGTGGAGAGAGAGCACTGGCTAAAGCTCGTGTGAAGCTATTGACTGGCATGGCGGCCACGTCTCGACGACCTCTTCCAGACTGATTGACCACTAGGGTATTATTGCGACCCAATGGCTTCATCGCTTGCTTGTTCCTGTTTTTGGAGGTCAACAATGCCTAGGAAAGGGCAACAAATAGCAGATTGTGGCAAGTTGGTAATTTTAGTTTTGTTTCCTTACAGGTCTCCTTGTCTGGTGAAGTTTGTCAAGTTTTTGCCTGGCGTCAGTCATACGAGCACGAGGAGAGGATATGCGTTCCCTGGCATCTGCTACTTTCTGGGTTCTTTTCTGCACGAGTCGGAGGCGCGCATCTTTAACTTTTTTGGTAGCTAAGCCGACTCTCTTAGGAGTTCCGGTAGCCGAACGGTTTAGTTTAGCCCCATTGCGTTTACCAATGCGACCTTGCTTGAGAGCGTTCCTCTTGAGAGGAGACTGGGAGGCCTTGTTTTTGCCGTTGACAAGCCTTTGTTTATTAGCTTTCCCAACAGCACCCCTAATGCAAATAAGTGTCAGATAAGAGCTTGATATTTTACAGAAATTGAGAAATGGACTTACCCTCCACCTTTTGCCTTCCTCTGACCAAATTTCTTTGGGTTTTTCTTGATAATATCGTCCAAGCTTGCGTCCATTTTTCCGTTGTTGTGTAAAGTGAAAGCCAAGCGTTAGCAAACGGCAACCTGAATCTTCCTCGGTCGGATTAAATTGTGAACCTTTTTTAGATCTTGCTATGAATGAGCGAACAGCAGACATCTAGTGGAATAAGTTTAAAGCTGCTTCGATACTAGCGCCATGCCTTTTCACGGCCCGAAAGAGTAGAAAGGCTTACACAGTATAAAAGTGTACAACTTTACACTGTGAACCCGACCAATGTTGCTGAATCTTTTTTTATCGTAGCTTGTAAGCAACTTTTTTCAAATTAAATCTTCGATTTTTGGTTTTTACTGCGCATTAAATTTCGGCATTGCTAAACTTTTGAATTATACGATTTCAATTATCTTGTTTTTTTCTCACGTTTCACTTTCTTCCGGTTGAGAAAATTCAGTAAGTTGGGCAATTCATAGCAGGCGTTATTTTTGAAGAATATGCTCGTAGTTTCAAACATTCAAATACATAAAAAAGCGTGTTGTTTTTGGATCGAGCAGATTTGTTTGATTAAGGTGACTTGCGTGCAACTTCTGCAAAGCATCCTATTATAAATTACTTTACAGTATTGTTACCGCAGTTTGGAACACCCAACACTCGAGAAAAACTCTAGACTACATGTTTTTGTCGATTTCGAATGTATATGAAGATTTTAAGGTGTCATACAATTAGTAAAAATTTCTGAGACGTTTGGTATAGGTTTTATCTTGCTAATTGCTATTTTTACCATAGAAATAACCTCCGCTGAGACCATGGTCGCCATCGGAATCAGAGGCGAAATAATCGCCAAGGAAATCAATACTGTTGTTAACCAAGTGACCAGGACGTCGGACTTCGTAGAACAAGATGGATTGACTCAATACTTCTTACTTGGTTCATCCCAAAATGAAATTTCCAATTAAAATCAAGAGAAATAACCACGTATTATTTTTTTCGTCTTCAAGGTGTATCTAATTGGACACGACTGCTGGTTAAGTTTCCTGCGTCCACATCGACCATAGAGTGTCATTTGAAAAAGTGTATTGTATGTGCGAGCTTTTAATAAAAGTATTTTGAAGCAAACGATTGACCTTGTTGCTATTTTTTAATGATTTTTGACTCGTTCGCAAAAATTACGGAAGGATGTTTTGGTGTTACATTTTGAAATACAAACAAAGAAAAATAACACAATAAGACAAACTCCTAAAGACTACAAGATACAGCTAAAGGACTTGAGATTTTCATAAATCGAACGAAATATGGAGTACTTACTTACTTACATATATAGTCCGCCAGCTTACTTCATAGTATTTATAGAAGTTTCAATACTTTTGAAATATAAGCGTATGACCGAGTGGATAAAACGCAAACCTCGTGATTGGAAGGTCGCAGGCTCGAAACCCTGTCGAGGCAATTTATTTCGTAAAAAAATGAAATATTAAATGGTTCCCTTTCTCTGTACCTTAAGCCTTCCCGGCAAGGTTCCTATACCAATATCCGATATTGTGAAGCTTCAGCATCACGAGCTCGAATATCAGGGATAGGAAACCGAGCAGGGAGTTGGGTACAGAGAAGGGGCGAGGCTCTCAATTTTTGACGATTTTTCAAGGGGACCCCCTTGATACAACGTTATTCCTTATGGAGAAAAGCCCTGAAAAAGCTTTCCTGGCTCGAAAAGATGCCACGCCCACTTTTTGGCCGAATCCACCAATAGGATTCGTCCTTTTCATAGAGACCCCACCCCTTTTAGCGGATTTTTTGAAAAATCACGCAAAAATTCCTAAAATTCCGCCTTTATTAAAAAAAATACGAACCATACAACAAAAATTTATATTTTTTGGAAACTAAATTTTGCGGGTAACGTTTTTGTATAAAAACAAAAAAATTCCGAGGATCATTGAAGGTCATTGAAGGTTATTTGGAGATCATTTGAAGGTTACCTGGAGACAGGAAAGGCTGTTGAGGTCATTGGAGGTTATCCGGTAGATTTTCACTTTTCTTACAAAAATATTACAAAATGGAAATCATAACACAAAGTTACTTATTAATCAAATTAATTTGATAGAAATATAGCTCAAAATTTACTAACTAAGGTCATTTATTCGATTGATCTGAATAAAGTTTACAATCAGCATGATTGCTCAATCCGTCATAATAAATACAACGTATTATAATAAATAAAAGCTCCAAGGTGCACACCCAAACTCAATACCAGAACAACGGATTCTTAAGCTTTACGGGCTTAATAATCTGTCCACCGACATCAATGAGATATACCAGTTTATTGAAGCAATCCAATTTTTTGCCCTCTGGGACACAATGAACGACTCCTTTGTTGCCTGTTTGCTTGATCAGATTCCGATACTTGGGCTGCAAACAGCAGTTGAATTTCGTCGGATATTCTTCAGTTTCCTTGCCCTCCTTCAGAGCAGACCTGGCTTGGTTTTCGCGCTGTTCAACAACTTGCTTCAACTGCTCCATCCAGTTCTTTCCGTCTAGTTGAAAAGGTAACACGAGCATTTCTTGACCTGGCCAATCCGCTGACCGTCTGCGTCGTCCTGGAGGCGTGGCTACGGCCATGGCAGCAGCGAGGCCCAGAGCTGGCAATAATATGAACTGGGCCATAAGGATCCATGGCGCGTACCTGAGCACGGAAACAGCGACATTGAAATACGGACGCATTTGGTTGAGTAAATCCGGATTGTCGTTCAGAGTACGCAGTAATCCCCCAATAAACGATGCCAAAAATGCTTGGGTTTCCCACTTTGGAGTAAGCGGTGGTAGTGGACGCAGAACAAAGTGAGTGGCTTTGGGTTCTGTAGCACTTTGAGCCAGTGTTTTCTTCTCGTACTGTTGCTGTAGGACTGGATTCATTTTCGGCGACGGTTCGTATGAGTTGTCCACGAAAGTAACGCTTCTAGGTTGCCGCGAAGGAAAATGTTTCACGTTCAAGTAAAGATATCTGTTGCTGTGGGGGCAAAAGTAATAACGGTCTGCAAGAACGGGTAAGGTGCTCGCAGTAATGAGTGCACTAACTAATAACACGGCAGCAAACATTTCAATGTTTTCGTATAGGATACTTGGAACAGAATAGCGCTTACAACTAGGAGACACCCTTCTCGACATGGAGAAAGATCATCGCTAGGAAACCTCCTGGTCAGAGAAACTTACGGGACGGCGAGAAATTGACTCCACTTTCTTAGAAATTCCGTACACCTTAGTTGAACTTTGAATTAACCTTTCTCCTTTTATAAAAGTTACCCCCCATCTAATTAAAGTGGACATATATTGTGTGCCAAGCCAAGATTCTTACAAAACGGGTGAAAATTATTAAGACCAGAATGACATAATTGCAAGATACCGAAGATTGCGCTTTGTTGTTCTTGTTTGCACGAGTTATCGGTGGAAATCACAACAGGGGGAAATAGAACGCTCTTCTTAACTTTGAAACGAAAAATGAACATATAAACATGATATATAAAATATACCAAGACTGCTCTTTCATTTCCTCCTAGTAAATTCCCATGCATTCTTTTCGTAAATAACGAACCCATATTCATGTAACCAGTGTAAATAAAGTAAATTTAAATAAAGGTACCTACAAAGTATAATCATAATCGCTTTAGAGTACGTTTCTTGTCCTTGGCCATCATCACTTTCTTCTTGTCACCTAAAACATTACGATCCGTTGCTACTTTCTTGTGGGCTGTAGGGCCTTCTCCGTCCCCAGTAAAAGGTTCATTTGTGTCAGGAAGATCACTCTTGTGCCCTCTTACAGGCTGCAATTACGGAGCAAAGGTTAAGAAAAAGTTTGTAAGTAAGAAATTTGAGAAAGCTGAGACGGTTCAACTTTACCTTGGCATGAATTTCTGTCATCATCTTGGCCCTTTGGAAATAGTCGTCGTATTGCTCCAGCAAAAGTTTGCCAGCTTCTTCATTTAGGGCGGATTCGGGGTTAGGTACAATTAAAAGGCATTTCACAGTCTGAAAATTAATTATAGAATTAGAAAGCTAAACGAAAGCTACACTATAAATATAAAGACTTACAAGTAGAATGTGCTTAAGGCCTAGGTCAGGCTTCCAATCCCTCTTTAAGGTATTTACACAAATTTCACCTTGATTGCTGACATTAGGGTGGAATATCTTGGTCAGGAAGTACCCTTTTGGAGGCCCAGCTGGGAAATCTTTCCCCAGCACTAATTTCACTCGAAAATGACCCATTGCGTAAGGTGTACCAGCTTCATAATTTCACAATTCGTTATAATAGGTTCTTAGAGAAATCTAGAGAAAAACAAGCACTTACCTGGACCGTCAATCACTGCTTGGATATCGGTAATATCTTCTTCATTTAGCCTGATTTTAATTCCTTCTAGCGGATTGGTTATCAATTCCTGGAGTTCTCTGGAAACTTGACGAATGGTTTGTGGAGACAAATTTTCGACGTTAGACATCTAAAAAAGATAAAAAGGTCAGCTAGGATTTCATACTTTTCCTTGCTCAAATCTGATGGGCAAGTCTCAACTCTTATAAAGCAACATTTGAAGCAAGAATATGGCTTAAGATCAGAAATTTGCCACCAAGAAGTAATTTAATGATGGGAAATACTTACAGAAGCCATTTTAACAAATTAAGGCAAAGTCTAAACACAAATTTACACGATAAAAGGACGTTTAACGTCTTCGCGTCCGCTCCACTCCAGTATGAAAACCGTTGTCACAAAAATAGTCCGTCAAATTTCGAAATGGAACCGTAGGCTTTCGCCATCTATCGACAAACAGGAAACTAAGGGACAATTTATGCTAAAGCCGCAAAAGTTTTAAACATATTTTATTAAAACTGTACCAAATATGGCAGAATCTGAGGCTAAATCACACTTAAGAGAAGTATTGGTTAATCTACTGTTAAAACAAATTAATTAACATGTATTTTTTAATTTCCAGGGAACAATAGAAGAAATATTAAAAATACATTTCACAGGAACGCCAAAAACCCGAATGTCCAAAGAAACGTCTAAATTAATGACAGAAGTAACCACTGCATTTATTAGTGAACTTCTAGGACGAGCTAAAAACCAAGCATCACTCGAAGGATCAGAGTCTCTGACACTGGAGCACGTGGAAAAAATCCTGCCTCAATTAGTAAGTTAGTCAATAAGGAATCCAGTGGTTGACCAACTTTCCTTTTAGCTATTGGATTTTTCGTAAATACTTATTTTAAATAAAAGTATATTTCCGTCACGTCAAACTGATACCGATCAAGAAACGTATGCATTATTAAAATCCTTCAAGACAAGACACTGAATGTGTATTAGAAAAGAAACATCATTCTAACTCTTGAATACAATACAAATGAAAATGTCAAATGATTCTCTGAACTCTTCTCGTCAGCCTTAAGATGACGCTGTAACCTTACATCGTACCGACAAACGTCACAAAAAAATAAAAAAAATTCTGTTGATGCGAAGTTCTGCGGTCTTCGACTTTAATCAAGCGTTCCATTTTTACTTTAACTGAGTCCTATAGCTTTCTAATTCAGCATCGAGTTCTTCAGCAGTGGGAGCTTTGCCTTTGTTACCGCCTCCTCGTCCCCCGCCTCCACGTGCAACTCCAGTTCCACGTGCACCTTCGCGAAAAGGAACTTGTATAACAAAAAGGAAATTACGTACAACTAATCAATTTACCTCCTCTGCCACCCACAACAGCACCCAGTCGTTTCATGCCACCGCGCCCACGCGGACTGGTGCCTACACGGCCAGTTAATGCACTAAGGTCATTAGTGGCCATCATAATGTTCATGGGACGTCCTAAGCAAACGTACACTTTTCCAGAAATGATCATAAAAGTGGGTTAGGTAGATTACCATCTAATGGAACTCCATTGTACTCTTTCACAGCACGGAGGGCATCACTTTTGCGCTCAAAAACCACTTCAGCAGTGCCTCGTGAACGTCCAGACCTGTCATAATGAACGCAGGCTGTCTTCAAAGGTCCAAATTCGCCAAACAGTTCCTTTTGAATTTAAAAATTAAAATAAAAGCACTAACGGGAAAGTTACGAATACAAACTTACTCTGATGTCTGTGTCGGAAACGCCAAATTCCAAGTTGGAAATAGTGATCTTGTTGCCTCCTGTAGACTTGGGTCCTCCTTTGCCCCCTTCAAACATGTCGTGATTCCATCTGCCTTCAACATTTCCCTATGCAAATATACAAATTAACGTCTACAACGTGTTTTAAGCGTACAATTAAAAAGCGGGTACTTACTCGGTTGTCGGAGTTGTGTTGTGGTTGTTGTTTCCTGACGCCTCGCAATGGCCCGCCATTATTGCGTTGACCTCCTGCTCCTCTTTGCTGCCCCAAGCCGCGAGCACCACCACGGCCTCTGCCTCTTCCACGGCCACGGACTCCACCTTTGTTTGTCTTGATAATTTCGTCCAAACTCATATCCATTTTCTCTGCCATGTTTTTAAAGATTTAGTTAACTAATCTGCAAGAAAAACAACTGATTTTGCAACGTTTGGAGTCCGGCTTTTGTTTGGCGTCGGTTTCGGCCGGGAAGTCAGGCGAAAGCAGAGACCTATTCCTAGTTTTCAAACTGGCAACCACTAACGTTAGATGTGAACCGCGAACTAAGCTATTCCTGATTCCGATTCGGGTACTCACGAATATTCGAATACAATTAATTCGAAAAGCGAAAAAAGGGCACTAAAACTTTAAAAAAAGAAAGAATGAAACAGGGAGGATGTATAAACGTAGTACTTAAAAGAAAGGGAAAATCTTAAAGTAACACTTTATATTGGAAATAAGGGTTGGCTTTGCCTTGAGGGCAACCGAAAACGCAGAAACCCAAAAACGGGCATTCCACCTCAACGATGTAACTGGTTGTCTTCCTTGATCACGTAGGCCAACTATTCGCCTGACTTCTCCAAAAGCTGGAAAATCGCTCTCTATGCAAATAAAAGCCTACAATTTTGTTACTTGTGCGGGAAACGTACCATGGGAAGGATTATTTGCATTTCCAATTGCGAGAACTTTCGTCAAAGGTATAGGAGTAATCTTTATAGATTCGAATTTTTCGAAGGATACTGAAAAACTGCTTTAAAAACACAAATTATCTGCGTAGGATTTACGACTTGCTTTCCCTAACGGAAACGTTTTTTTATTACACTTCAAACCTTTAACAGCTACAAATGCAAAAGACGACTCATTTCGTTTCAAAAAATGCTATTAGATTTCCATGCAATAAGAACATCTTCCCTTAAGCTCAATCGTGAGATTTACCTAATTGAGTTTGGAAGCTGAATCTCTGCATGCTACATCTTCTCCATTCGCGTCAGGTGAACATTAAAATTGCATTAGGTAAGCAAAGTGGGGAAAATAAGCCCACACCGCCCCTTCCCAAATCTCTTACTGCAAAACGCAATTCTTCTCGCTTTTTTCTTGTCGCGAGTTGGTCTTGTTTTTCATGATAATTAAGTCAGTTCTCAAAGAAGGTCTCCTGGCATTCAGAGATACGACGCCATATGCGTCGCTTAACCGGCGGCGCATGCTTAATTCCGGTAATCCTTTAAAACGACGGGAGCTTTTGGTAGGCACGTCGCCTAATGGTGGTACTGGTGAGAGAATTGCCTATAAGAGCATTCGAGATCAAGTAAAATCAGTTTCCGTACAATGCATGTAAACTGAGCAACAAAGCAGTGAGCTTACCTGTCCTGGCAGCAATCTCTTATGTAAATTGGGTGCCATTTCGGGTGGCAGCATAGCTAATTGGAAAAACTGGCGAAATAAGTCGTCTACGTGCAAGTTCTTCTTGGCTGAAGTGTCCATGTAACAGCAGCCAGCCATCGATGAACAGTACGCCATGACTTCTTCTGTTGATACCGTCCTAAACCAAATAAAATAATTTAAAAAAAATCTCTCTACCCAAACGAACCGAAGGATCCGCTTAGTCCAAAGCCACGTACCTCATTTCCTTGTCACATTTATTTCCAGCGATAGCCATAGCAACAATAGGCTGAGTCTGCTGAGTATTAGTCCGTCGTTTTTTGCTATTGGTACGTGCCATGGCTGACTC
Source organism: Lepidurus arcticus (assembly GCA_003724045.1). Classification (NCBI taxonomy): domain Eukaryota; kingdom Metazoa; phylum Arthropoda; class Branchiopoda; order Notostraca; family Triopsidae; genus Lepidurus; species Lepidurus arcticus. The sequence goes on along the minus strand of RJJA01000245.1, from coordinate 79,105 downwards.
TAAACTCACCGTGGATTCACTCGGGCTAAATAATCCGGAGCTACTTTTCTTGGACTTCATCACCCCTCCTGCTGCGGATGTGCCAGAATGCAATTTCGTTTCCAGGATTTGCTCCCGTAAACGCATTACTTCTTCAAAAGATTCGCGGGAGTCAACGCTGTACACGAGCAAGAAGAGGTCACCTACAAAGAGATAAATCAATTGTAAATCAGAGTTGAGAGTAGTAACTTGTTAATAGTGCTATATCTCCATTATTATAAAAAGATTATGTGTACCACAATAGTTGCCAAACAAGGAAAAGAAAAGCTCCATGCACGCGAAACCTAATTTTGAGGCAGTTATTAGTTTTTGTACAGTATACGTCTAAAATTGCGGTAAGGTCAGAACCATGGAAACTTTCAGGGAAAAAAGCGACAGATGATAAGTTAAACTATGATGGATGACATGAAATTATTACTAGAAATACAAAACTAAAAAACAAAGAAAACATGATGAGCTTGAAGAGGGTTGCAAGAGATGAGTACTTTCCACGGAGGGTGGGTGGGCTTCAATTATACCACAGGGGTCCTTTAAGTGCCCCTGGCCTCATTATAATCAATAAATGTGACACTCCAAGGATTTTATCTCATCATATCAACTCAACCAAGCAAACCCTAAGCTCGTTAATGTAAAATGAAGGCGTTTGATGTCTAAGGTATCATTCAAAGAGTCAAAAAACCAAACCTACTAATTCTTACCCGTAATGAAGGATAATCTTCGCATGGCTGGGAACGGATGGTTGCCTGACGTATCCAAGATATCTAGCTGATACACTTCGCCGCGTATACGGTAGACTTTACGATGGAAATTCTCGATGGTTGGCGTGTACGAGTCACTAAATTTGTTGCTAAGAAATCTGCAGATATATAACTTTTTAATACGACTTCTCAACATGACTTCTCTATTCTAAAATAGCGAAAACTGAAAATCAACTTCAGATCGAGAAGAAAAAGAAAATGGATTTTACGACGCCAATTTTTTTTTATCAAATTACGTCATCAAATTAAAAATAGCTCTTTTCCGTATACCATAAAAGCAATTCAGACCTAGGAGACAGTAAAAAAAAAGTAGAAAATACAATATATACTTCTTCGGAAAGCAGATTACAATGCGCCTGAAAGAAATTATACGTGAAAAACTTTCCCTCGAGAGACTTTGGTTCCAAACTCACTAAAACGTGATTTGTATAGATTTTCCGAAAAAAACTCTTATAGGTGAATAAAGCTAAGAAAACTCGATTAAACGTCGCTTTCAGGAGGCTTAATCAAACGTTGGCCCAATTTATCTCACAGCTGACGTAGCAAATCCCAAGAACTGCCGTATTAAAAAAATGTGGAAAAAATAGTCCAAGCGTCTATATTTCTACACTTTCTTCATAATGAACCAAAAGCTGTATTTATAGTATTGTGTATAGAAAATTCAACTCCAAGGGATACCTACATATTGTCTAGCCCTATAACAATCACCTTTGCGAGTTTAGATTTGGAAGGTTTATTTGTTGCCCAAGTCCAATTGGATATTGATTTTCCTTTGAGTTACCTACAAATAGAAGCGTTTTTTGTTCTCCTCGTGTATACTTCAATAGAGCCAGTCAAAAAAGGATGCCTCGAGCTGAAGGGATTTTGTGATTAACTTGAAGAACCCAATCTTGAACATGGCTAATTAATAGAAAGTTTTCCCTACCTGGCAACAAGTGACGATTTTCCTACCCGCGCTGATCCTAAAACGACTAATCGGAAGCAGTTTTCGGGTGGGACATTGAGGGCAGGTTCACTGGATGTGTTCGTCGAAGTTGACAGTGTATAATCGCATGTCGTTTCTGAATTGGAAGCCATTTGTCTTAGTTAGGTTTCAACTACCAATTGTGCTTTTCAAGGTTTCTTTGTTTTGTTCAAACCGCTTGCTGTACAAGATAAATAATTCTGGTGGAAGCCCCAACCAATCTATTGAAACATAAATACAAAATGAAGTTAGTTTCTTCCTTCGGGTTTCTTACCTGAAAAAGAAAAAAAAACTCGCAAACTTACCAACACGATGCCCCAAGAGTACCACTACCAAGTTTGAAAAAAAAAATCAATACTTTTGCCCACAGAAGTATTCAAAGTACACAAAGTACGTAAGACTTTTTATTTGCCCTTTGCAAGAGCAGTTTGAAAAGGTTGAAATGGAATTCCAAGGTTAGAGTGATAACTGTTCTATAGGACAGCTGGCAGTCTACTGAATTTAACTTGCGGGGGTCCAACAGGTAGTACATAGAGCGGACTCTTGGTCAACATTTGTACGCGCAACTCGTGGCGTATAGATTCCGCCAAAGGAAAACGTTAGCGTTACCGCATTCGTTATTAAAAGGACAAGAAAAGACTGTAACGGAGTGCACTGAACACGCAGTTTCTGCTGGCAAAAGGAAACTCCCCATGCAAATTTATGACCCACGTTAATGTCAACTATACAAACGATAATTAAACTCCTACTAAACTTTCTCTCCCCTCATCCAATTTCCTCAGTTAGCTTGCCAATAACTTTCCAAGTTATAATGGAACTATACTAAGGAGTAAATTTCACGATGATAATAAAGTTATATATACGCATAGCTTAATAACGAGTAATGTTTAATTCAATACCAATTTTTGCTAACTTTCTTTATAGCGAACTATATTCCACGAAACGGTATTTCTTGCTCGGAAGTTTAGAGTCGTTTCGCCATAAGGCATAAAGTCTTAACTATAAAAAAGTTACTTTCGCAGTTAGTAGTTTGACCTTTCCAAATTTGTGAAGCGTCATCAACCGAATTTTGTTCATCATTATATGGAAAATACCTTAAATAATGAGTTTGGTTCTCTATCTTAGTGCCTGAAAGGATACATCAACTTCATTACCAGAGTAGTCGAAACTAATTAATGACCGGGTATTTTACAACTAGTTTTGAACCGCGCGCCTTTTTAGCGGCCAACATTGAAACTAGGTAAAATCCAACAAAAGTTGTAAAAATGGCAGCAGCAGCCCCTTCTGGAAGCAAATGTAAATATTACTATTACTTTTATTTAATCCTAATGTTTTGTGCTTGTTGATATGCACACAAAAGTTGTCCACCTCTTCAAACGGGGATGGAAAGAAATTCCGGAAGTTATGGCGTCATCCGTTCTCGCAGTAATTGGCGTTGGATTAGGTATCATAGGTATGAACATGAGAATGAATTTAAAGCCTGAGGAAATCATGAGAACGGAGTATGTTGGTAAGTTAACTTAACTCATAATTTTTCTCCAAAACATGTGCTGTAATTAATTTCCTATTTATATTTGCAGTGTACAGAGAGGATGACCCCCTAGCTGAGCCATTCAAAAAGAATAAGTCCACTTAAAAACCGCTGTAACTTAGTATTGTTAATAAACTAGACAAGTTTTTTTGTCCCCAAATATTGGGTACACAACATTTTTAATTGCGACAATTTTAATCACAAGAGCCGTCTTTCCAACCGTCTATCCAACGTTCGTTCAACAGCTTACAATCAAATTCTGGCTTTCCTATGCTCTTATTCACTTGGTTATGGAGTCCACATAACCATAGCGAGAAATCATACTTTGATTTGGTGATGGGAGGATTACTTTGGAGTCTAATACGTTATTCATATACATATATTAACCGTTAAATTTATAAAGAAATAAATAGAATTACTTGTCTCGTAAGTCAGTGGCGCATTCATGGCAAGGATAAAGTTTAGAAAAGAGGCTAATAAATTGCTTCATATCTTCTTCTTGGGGAGGAGTAGGTTTCTCTGGAAATTGTCCAGCCATCGTGTGTAAGAGACCCCAAGAACATCTTCCTATGTATAATCCATTTAAATACTGGAAATTTTACAAATAAAATTAAAGCAACGTCTGTTTACCTAATTCATCTCGATCCAAAGGACATTCTTTTCTTTTTTCTGTGTTTACAGTTCCAAAGGCGGAGGTGACAACAATTTCCTCCTTAGTGGAAGCTGTATTAACTTCTTGACTAGCCTAGTTGAAGAAGAAAAAAAGGTTTTTATCCCTACCGGTGATACCATGAATTATTTCTATTATGGGACAGCTCACTCCATACATTATTTCTATTCATTAGTAGTTACTTTGACAGTAGGCGCAGCTTTCTGCTGAATTTTTGTCCACGTTTTGAAATCGGTGCACGAGCGACATGGTTTTGATCGAGTTCCAAAAACTTCTTCATCTGAAGCAGCCGCCATGACTCGGAAGAAAAATAACTACTACGTATTTAAGAGAAAAACCACACACAGCCAATATGGACATGGTTGATAAGGAGCAAATAGTGCTGCCACCTCTTGTTTATTTAAGTAGCATTTCATAACGCTGCCACGAACTTAATAAGAACAATACATTAGCGAAAAAATCCTATATTTTACAAACATAATTTCCATAAATCCCCACTCTTTTTTAAACATGGCCCAAGCACAATAATCTGGTTTAAATAGAGGTGATGCCAACTTAAGGTTTTTGTCCGATTCGTTAAATGAATGAAGAAAGAGAGCATCAGAAGCGTTTGGCAAATATCTTGATTAGGTGTGTGCAAGTTTTAAGACAAATTAGGTAAGAAAAAGATCTCAAAAAGGTGCCAAAGTTAAACCTTCCTGGGCAACCATTTCACTTTTTTAAAATCCTTGGAATCCTTCTTTTCCTTCACCTCGACAGCCACGCCACCAACGGGCACCGAGTCATCTACATCCTTGTCTGCATCTTCCGGTTTGGCTTTCAAGTTGGAATCATCTTTCTTCTTCTTCTTGTCTTTCTTAAATAGCTTGGCTGGAGACTTAAGCTTCAGCGTCTTTGTCTTAAGTGAAGGCGATTTGACCGAGCTGCTAGGAGTTGGCGGCTGCGTATTCTTTGCCACGTAAAGATCCATATGATGTTGGATGCTATGGTCTTCCTCTACCTCCCTCTTTCGATCCATTTCTAAGCAATCCACAATCTCGCTTCGCTTCTGAACTACTGTGACTAACCGTTGAATAAGCTCATCTTCACGAACAAGATCTTGTTCTGTCCGCTCGGACGCGGGTTTCTCCATCAAGCACCGGATCTGGAATTCCAGTTCCACGTGCTCTTCCTCCAACCGTTGCTGCCTGCGCAAGTACATTAGCTCAGCTTGCCTCCTCAGCAAATCGTTCTTCTCATTGACGAGATCAAACAGCTGCAGTATCATATCTTCAGCCTCCAAAGTCAACCCACCGCCTTCAATCTCCGTTTCCGTCAAGTTACGAATACTCTTCTCCAAAGCCACGCCTTGCCGCTCTAGCTCCTGCTGCTTAACCTCAATGTCTTGCAACTCCTGTTGAACTTCCTTCAAAGGCAATTTTCGTAGTTGTCGTTTCTGCGGTAAAGGTCTCGGTGGAGCTGGTCCTTTTTTGCGCTTCCACTGTCCAAAAGTGTCCTTACTGGGTGGACTGATGACTTCATTCACCGCGGATTTACTCTGCAGACTCATGTTATTCATTTCTTTCTCCGTTTTCGCTAACAAAACTGGAGGAGGAGGAGCAGGACGGTCTTTCTTCAACCTCAGTGTTCCAACTGGAGATTTGCCTTTGCCTGAATCATTCAAAGGCGGTTTAGGAGCAGCGCGCTTGGGTGACGGCGTGGGGAGCGCTTCCGGTTTCACTGTAGCGCTACCCTGGGCTAGTATAGTTGGTGGAGGTGGTCGCTGGGGTGGTTTGGGTGACGAGAAAATGGTTTCGTTATCGTCTTCATCTTCTTCAGCGTCGCTACCAAATGGGTTTAAACTAATACTTGGTGCTGGAATAACTTTTCTGCCGCTTTCAAACGGCCGAGTATTCTGGAAATCTGAAGGGGAGGGAATAGACATAGTGCTAGGTAAGGGAACAAGCTTCTTCTTGGATGCAACCTGGCTTTCTTCCACCTCGTCGTCCTCAAAGGGGTTTAAATCATCTGGGTATTGCTCTACAACACTGGAAGACTCTGGAGTTGGCAGAGGAGGAACTTGTTGCTCTGTTATTGGCTTTACTCTCGAATGGCGCGGACTTGGTATGGGCGTAGCTTCAGCTACAGGAAGGTCGGTTAGATTGAGGAATTTGCTTCGCCGAGGAGGTTTAGGTACAGGGTTAACGCTGCTAGTGTCAAGTTCTCCTACCTGCTCTTCCTTATTGACAGTTTCGGTTAAGCTAATATGCCCTTCTTCTGTTTCTGCCGAAACTGAAACCTCAACGGAAGTATCTATTTCATTCTTAACAATACGGTGCTCGTCCCCAGCCTCCCTTAAAGTTACAGCATCATCAGAAAGAATATCCTCATGGATCTCCTCTTTCGGTGCTAGTTCTCCGTTAGAACCAGCTTCTGGACAGGAACTGGGAGGTTTAATGTCAGGTTCCCCTTCGTCTGACTCCTCAAGATCATCTTCGAACGGATTCGGTGCTTCCTGATCATCTAATGCATCACTCGTTTCAATTTGAGTGGCTGTGTGCTCACTTCCCGCTTCTAAATGCTTTGTTTCTTCGTTTTTAACTTCTTTTTCGTCAGATTCTTGTATAAATGGGGCTTCAGGGGGCAGTGGAGTTTCTTCTTCAGCTACACTAGGTTTTTCTTCTAAAGTAGGCGCCGCTACCACGCTATTCGACTCCGTGTCATCCGTATTTACATTTTCTACATTGGTCATCTCTTGCAAAAAGGCACTGCGAACCGATGGGCGGGGCAAGGGATTCACCATGGCAACTTTCTCGGTTTGGAATCTGGCAATTAAGTTCTGTACGCTTTGCCGAGCGGCTTCTTTCCGTTCTTTCTCCTCTTTTCCTTCTTCTGCTTCTCCATCGTTTAGGCTGAGGACTTTATTTGCTTCGGTTTCTACTCGCAGGATACTCTCATCTCCCTCGCTCTGGCTCGGAATCGGCTTGGCAGGCTCTTCGTCGGGACATGTCTCACAACAAAAGGCTCCCTGCTCGGTCTCGTAATAATTCGCCAAATTCAACTGGTGGCGGCAGCGCGCGCAGCGGAAACATGTGCGATGATGGAGTTTGTTGTTCACCAGCAGCCGTTCCGCCAAAAACACGGGTAATTTGCATACAAGGCAGGGTTCTAAACGGCGAGACGAGACAGAGGATACTTCACGAGCAAAAACCTATCCAAGAATACCAAAAAAGGGCTCATTAAATCTCCCAGACAACCAAAATATTTAAAAAGAAAAACAAATACTGTAAATCACTCGCTTTGTTGCGTTTGCACATGCGCATTACGTCACCCTATAAGGGATAATGTTCCTATTAATTCGCTCAAAAAGCCATGCAAAAAAAGCAGTCTAATCCCAGGAAAACACAAATTCAACCAACCAGAAGAAATTCTGTCTGAAAACAAAATTACGAACCTTGACTGCTTTAACAAATAATTTCCGATTTAAATTGGCCCCTAATGTCCAAACTGTCGTCCTAAATAAAACAACACATATAACACACACAAATCATGACACGAAAACGAAAAAAACAAATCAAAGAAAACGTTGCGCATGCGCCAAGCCCAGAAGATATAGAACGAATAGAAATTAACTTTAAAACCCCAATTTTTGTCACCACCTGAATTTCACAATATTTAGGCCAAGTTAATTTCCGCTTCCCAAAATGACCACTGGAGGCTTTAAACCTAGATTGGTTCCCATCCTGAGATAATCGAGCTACCGTCACCGCCGACCATAATGCAACATTCAAACTCGCACTCGTCAAAAATTCAAACGTAGCTACGGTCCATTGCGACAATCGCTTGCTAAGTTTCAAACTCTTTCTACGCCGCACGCGGCGATCCTCCACGACTACAGTATTCATAGTTAATTACAGGACTGGCACGAAAACCACTCAATCACACCAACATGCTGACGTGGTGCGCACCTGACTTTGCATAATCGAAAAGGATATAACAAACGACTCGGGAGGAGAAAATGCCGAGTTAATGACCTAACAACACTTAATAACTTCTGGGCAAAGGACTGTGTGTCCAATCGAGGGGACTCGAGAAGTCTGTATGTGGCTGTAAAATTGTCTTGCTCACAAACACAGGTCGAGCTGTTTCCTATTTCTGAAGAGACTACCCCCGCATCAAGTCACTAAATTAGTACGGCGAGACAACATGGCCTGTTGCCAACAACGAAAGAGAATAGGGGGAAAACGTGTCTTCGACCGAATTCCTTAAAAAATCGTGTAAGGGGTTATCAATGCAGTTTCCACAAAAAAAGACAACTTCTGCAGATAATAATTTCGCATTGAGATGGATATCCGGCTAGATTTTAGGTGTCAACTTACCCTATCTAATCTAAACTTTTTAACGTTTAATCTAGTTTAAACTGATACCAATTGTCAAGTTCATTCTAAGCCCTCGCCATCTAGCTTGAAAACCTCATATCTGTAGCGAAAACAAAAGCTTGTAAAGGGGAGTTTGCGCGTGAAATGTAAATTAGAACATAAGTAATGAAAGTCGATGGAACAGATCATGTAAACGATGTGTACCACACTAAATCGAAACTAACCCATCGAGATCCCTTATTCTGATTTCATGTATTTATTGGTTTCGTGGTTACCCGTTTATAACTTGAGACGGATTATGGTCACGCGTTGCGTGACCTGAATCCACCAATACTCGAGGCGTTAGAAAGAGCTAACGGTACCGGCACGCTTTCGGTTGTAAAAGCTCAAAACTTTCCTCGAATATGTTTGTTTGTTCTTTTTCCTACTTCACTAGCTGAGTTTTTCTTACTTTGTAGCATTTGTACAATTTGGTGAAAACAAATTCTCTGAAAGTGTCACGAAATTAACAACGGAATCATGGAAGACTGCTCCTATTGATTTGCATGACAAATTCTAGAATTTCATTTCAATTTCCAACTTTTTGTTCGTAACCAGCGGATCCATTTGATAACGTTTGAAGTTCTACGATATAGATATCCTGGATATCTGGACGATAATGAACCTTAGGACAAAAGAAAATAAGACAAGGTAACACCAGGAAAGATACCACGAACCATTCAATACCTTCAACCCTTTAGTTGCGGTTTCAAAAAAGCATCCAGCTTTCTCCTACCCGAAAGTTAAAGGGGGAAAAAAGCAAAAGGAAGTTTCCTAGGCCCTCAATTCAAAAACAGCCAAGAGGCAGGCGTCGTTAGTAGGTCAAGCAAAAATAAAACAAGTAATTTGGAAACAACTGTATACAAAACTACCAAAATAAATAAGAACTTACTTTAGTCGGGGTAGGAGGCAGATCTTCGCTTGTCGTTGTCGTTCGTTTCAACGAAACTGGCGTTGCGGACGATCCAACTAAACACAAGAAAGCGTAAACAGTTACCTCTCCAGTCAAAAACAACAAAAAACACTCTAACAGAACCTGAGCTTACGTTAAAGCAAGCGTTAAAATGCTTTAACGATGAACTTAAATAATAGCACTGAAACCATTTGCATACTGTCATCTCGCTCTACAGCACCTTCTCTATAGGTTTGCAACGTCCTTCTTTACAAAAATAAAGCAATTGTTGCCTTTTACTTTTGACTACAACTATCTGAAACAAGGGAAAGAGGGTCGGATTCAGTCTAACGATGCTCCAGCACATGCCAGAGGGTTACACAAGTCAAAAAGGGCCATGTAAATTACAGGTATACAAGCCCCTAAAGCTCGTGGTTTTGGTCAGAAAATGATGAGGGGGAGAAAAGAGAAACACAAAGGACAGGAAAAGGTGGAGTACTACACGCTTAACATGGGAAAACTCATTGATGGCTACATTCGCTCCCCAGTCTACTTCCCGAGGATTAAAACAACGATATTGTGGTGCTCCATGACCTGAAATGTTGCTCAAAATCAATCTATACTGCTATTACTGCTTTCCTAAACGCCAACTTTGCCAGCGAGTTTTCTTACCTAAAGATTCAAAATTTCTCGTTTCATTTTCCGGAGCGTGTAACGTTTCCCTGAAGCAGGAAAACAGTAACCAGATTAATCTTCTTGGCTTTTTGGAGAACCAGTTTTTTCTCACTGTTTAGGCTCCGCCGACCCCCAAAAACGAAGACAGGAACAGAACAGGTAGCTTTGTTTTGCTTAGCTATTCCCCCTTCGCATTAGCATACAGCTCTTTTGGTTCTTGTCATTGGAATAAGAAGGCGGTATAGTCAAGGTAAAAAGGGAACCGTTCCTTGACCCTGAAAAAGTGTACAGCCTCCTCGCTCTCCTTGGACTCTTTTTCCGTTATGCTAATTCCCCCGCCATATATAGCGTTTTCACAGATGAGAAACGACAGATGGGCACGTTGGTGTATATTTACCTTTGGTAGGCGTTTGCTGATTGCCAAAGACTTGGTAGAATTGCGACAAATACGTTAGGATGGATAAACGGTCGGGTACTGCGTATTCGACCATATCTTCGGGGTCTAATAAGGCAGGGATCCCCAAATGTTGCTCTGCTACGGAAAATGCCAGTGCATTGTTCTTGTAGACGTTTTCCTTAGAGAGCTTCTCGAAATCTCTGTAACAAATAATGCGGATAATCAATAAATTTGATCAATAAATTAGTTTGAAAATGGGAGTAAAGACAGGTATTTTTACATGAGATCTGGGCGGAAATGGTGTATGAGAGCGCAAAAGGCCAGGCCGTCTCGCCAGGACGAAGTCATATTTTGGACGCAAACCCCCGGATATCCCGCCGTGACTCTTTTGCACCAAAACTCCAAAGCTTGCATCCCACGTTTTTCACCCATGGCTCAGATGAATGATGTTTTCTTTTTTTTCTGTAAAAAGCAATTCAAAAGCAAAACACCCAATTAGTCACAGCAAAGTGTATCATTGACTTCTGCGCAAGAAAAAGACGCGGAGTCGGAGAAGTTCATCAGTTCAACAACACTTTCAGCTCAATTATCACATTTTGACTAAAAACCTCTAGAGGACGCGAAAAAATAATGTTGTTTTCTTCGCTATCAAAGTATTTGTAATCCGTTCCAGGTGGGGATATCAAGTATTTGGACACATCTAGAAGGTTAATCCTTGAGCAGGAAAGACTAGACGAAAGCTATAAGAGGACAAGGTTACTTTAGGGGAAGTGAAAGTCGTATTGAAAGTTGCTCTTATATGATCAATAAGTTGCGCTGGCTGATTATTCATTCTATTCTAGGCAAAACAAAGAGAGCGTGGCGAATTTTCTGCACAAAGGAGAGGAGAAAGTGGTGGAAGAGCACGGATGCGGTTGCCGTAGAGTTGTAAGCCCATACGGTACTACTTTATTTGGGATGATTGATGATGGCTGGTTGGCGTCGTAATATGTGCGTGGAACCAAATGATAGAGGCAAAACTTGGGTGGAGGTGCCTAATGCGTAGGCTCATTAAGTTTCCCGGCTACAAATTAGAAACTTATCCAGGCTTTTTGGTGCAGTGTATCTGCATTATAAACTGCCCTTGTCCTCTTTCTATTTGGTTGGTTTTATGCCTAATAAGTTCAAGGACCAAACGATCACCGATCAGGAAGCACTTTACCAACACTTATAGACAAAAACACCTGGTGTTTATCATTAAAGTATGCGCAAAAAAGAAAGTATTGGGCAAAGGAAAGACTGATTAAATATTTAAGTTGATAATCTACGTCAGAAAATAGAATAAAAAGGACTCACGGTACTTACATAAAATTGACAATTAGTCCAGGAATGTTCCAGGCAGTGGAATGATATTTAATGAGGCTAGTTACCTCTCAATCACAATCACGAATGTAATGGGGAATTTAAGTACAGGGAAATTTAACGCGGCTTGTTTCTTGTTGTCTATCTTTCTGCCATCGCCAGCTGTATGTTTCAGACTGACGTCACTTGGCGCATGAAGCAGAGCCTAAAGGTAGCTTGTTCGCGAAGGGGCGGGGCTTAAGGTACAGCAACGTGCCTTGCGGGATTTTACCTAGGAAAAGATTATAGAAAAACAGGTAATTCCGCCCGTGGGGTTCATGACAAGCTTCTTTTTATTTATTTTTTTCTTGCTCAGGAAGGGAAGAAAAGGAAATGGTCCAAACAGACAAAACAGACAGGTAGCTGAACTGGAACAAGCCCTCCAGCCCCCCAGAAGTCAAGCTTTTGTATTGTTCCAGACCTGAGAGGAAAGGGGAGAGAATTACTCCAAGATCGGGTTCTAGACAAAGGAAAAGGTCAAGCATGAAATAAAATCGTTTGTTTATGGTTCAGAATACGAAGCATAGTTCCGATTTATACACGAGTACAAAACAAATTTATACAAGACAAAATAAATATATTCTAAAACGCCCTTCCGTTACGTAGTTATTCTAAACATCTTAAATTTGAAAAGTATTTTTCATATTTTTCAAAATCGTGCAAAACTAAATACTATCATTTTTTTTACAGTTATCATGTGAGAATCCATGCGGATTTCTTCCATCATATGCTGATGCCATTATATTTTACAATTTGCGCTGGGAATGCCTAATTGCCTTTCGGGATAGGATGTTTCTGACTTCTTTTTCAATGTGGCTTTCGTAGTAGCTGAAGTGGCAGGTTCATTTGGGAATTTTGGTTGTCACCATTAAGAAAAGACAATACTCGCTAGATGGCCGCACTATTAATAGGATTGCAACCGAAGGACTTGGCAAATAAATGACTAAATTACTACTCAGCTTTTTCCGATTTTCTGGATATGTTGTTGAGAAGTCGGGAAGTGCTGCGTTCTAATTCTGATGATCTGCTATGGTCTTTTAACTTCTTGCTGCTTAGCCTCCCCATATAGATTGCCCAAGTTACCTTTTCGTCCAGGACAAGGCCCAGGTATCGCACTGATCTCTTCGGCGGAATTTTCCTCATTGATCCACGTGAGCGGGAAGTTGTCTGGCTGGTGTTTTGGGAGAAGTGAGGCAGTGGTTTTACTACACGACTGTAAGATCCTAACGTTCACTTCTCCAGAAGATCTAGTGACGTTTTACTTGTGTAATATGATGCGGTAGCTTTAAGTTGAATGTTCGTGAGCTTGTATAAATGTGTGTCTGCAAACAAAAGGAGAGTGTGTCCGATCATTACCTCCTTCATAGTTCAGCGAATAGAGCCCGCATCTCATCATCAGTGCATTGTATTGCTGAGCGTAGTCACGGTCTATTCACATTGATTTCTATCCCATCGAAAAGAAAGGGTTTGTGTATCTCAAAGTTAATTACAATTCAATAGCTTTTTCCTCGCCAAACAAAACTGCAAATGAATCTGTCAGCGGCCCCGCAATCACGGTTTTGCTGCAGAAACCCACGGAAAGTATTACCACAGGTACCCAGAGCTCTCCAATATGGTGTCACCGTTTGGTGCTACTAGCTAACAAATATTACACGAATATTCAAATGCATCTATCCCCAGATTCTTCTGACTCTTGCCACCTCACTAGCGTATGTTTGCGGAGGGGCAGCGAGAGGATGGACTTCTCCCGTCATTCCTGCTCTGTTGTCCCGCCAGGATTTTCAGTTTGATACAAACGATGCTGCCTGGTTAGGTAAATACTTGATGCCCATAATATGGAGAACCTTTTCACATCATTTTCCGTTGTTGTGCTAGCCAGCTTGATGTCGATTGCCGGGTGGTTGGGTTTGGGGGTCATTTACCCGTTGCAGCGTTTCGGAAGACGACTTACGCTTCTGGGACTAGGTGTCCCCATGGTCGCCGGATTTCTACTCTTGGGGTTGGCTAATGATAAATACACGTTGTATGCGGGCCGTATTATCGTAGGCGGAAGCCTGGCATCGTCGATTACTGCAGCACAGATCTACGTAAGAAAATACAGTAAAAACAATTTGGTGTTCATAATTATTTAATTTAGATCAGCGAGTGTGCTTCGCCTAATATTAGGGGGTCACTGGGATCTATAACGAGCTTTGCCATGAATTTGGGAGTAGTTATAGCTTTCGCTCTCGGGTCCGTTGTCGAATGGGATCAATTAGGCTTAATTCTTGTGGCCTTTCCTTTACTTTTCATGTCAGCTATGCTGTTCACCCCTGAATCGCCCATGTGGTTGATTACGAAAGGCCGACACGCTGAAGCATCCAAAGCATTACAACGCCTGCGCGGCCCGTAAGCACTTTTCTTTTATATTATAGTACGACTTGCTAATAGTTTTTCACCCACACCGAAAGATTTACCTTGATTGATTCGGAGTTGAAGAAAATGCAGGATAAGATAGCAGCAGATGAAGCAATTCGCTCAGAAAACCAACAAAGCCAATGGCGAGAGCTTCTAAAGCGACCGGTCTGGCATCCTTTGGTCCTAACGCTTTGCATCTTTGCTTACCTGCCACTTGGCGGAGAGGCTGTCATAACTACATATGCAGTTTACATATTCAAGGAGGCTTCCATAGGCTGGGATGCCAGACAGGCCGCTATTATTGTTAGCGTAGCGCAATTGCTGGGTGTTCTGATATCTGGATCTTTGGTTGACCGTGCTGGGAGACGAGTTTTGCTTATGATTTCTGGTACCGGCATGGCGATAACTGAGTTTATTTTAGCTACATACTTTTACTTCCAAGAAAATGGAATGATTGACGAGAACAGCAATCTAGGTTGGTTGCCCGTAGCGACAATAACTGCGTTCAGCTTATCCCAAAGTATAGGATTTGCCAATATTCCTTACATGCTAATGGGGGAGATATTTCCTACCCACCTTCGTTCTTTTTTATGCTCTTGTTGTATATCCTTCTTTGTGTTAGTGATGTTTGTGGTACTCCACACCTACCCGCTTATGTCTTCAAGTATTGGCCAATCGGGAGCATTCTATTTCTACGGTAGCTGCGCTGCTTCGTCGGTCCTTTTCGTTTACGTTTGCTTGCCCGAAACCAAAGGCAAGACGTTAGCTGAGATTGAAGAAATATTCGCACCTCGACCTGAACCTGCTCACATGAAAAGAAATCTAGCTAGCACAGACCCAGGTTTTAGCCTGCACAATCCTGGAAAAGAAGGAATGGCAAACCAAGCGTTCGAAGACGAACGACTTTAGTTATTTTATGTTAAATAAATATGTGTCTTGAAGATACAAATAAAGAATTAGTTAGAATGGCACTGTTTACTTCTGGTTACCATTTTAGCTATTCATATTGGAATGTTTCTGATTTAAACTATGGGATTCTTTGTTGAATTATATGAATTAGCGGTTATGTCCTGCGTCCTGCCCGGAACTAAAGGGATAACTTTGGCAAAAACTGAAGAAATAAAAGTGTTGCGTATAGACCGTTTTCCAAATTCCAGAGTGACACCTATAGTGACCCACCATTCCGTAGAAAGTCCATAAGTCCCGATAGTTTAGTTTCTCGCTTTTTTTCTCGCGTGTTATGAATGAGAACAACAACCAAAAGTGGTCAAAATGTATAGAAAAGCTGCCCCAGATTACAGAAGAACTCATTCACGAATACTTCTTTTCTCAGACGCAAAACTAAAAATTGAAGGTAAGACACCTGGCCGCAGTAGCCGTCTTCCAGACTTACGGTTGTAGCTGTAAAAGTCCTCCGGATTATAATGTTTTGAGCAAGTTACAGTATTTTTGGTTAACTA
>RJJA01000245.1:0-63495 GCA_003724045.1 Lepidurus arcticus | reverse complement strand
TATCTGCTTACTCTAAAACTTGGTCCAATGTCTCTCCTTATTCTCAACGCAAACTGCTTCAGTAACTTCGGTTCAGTGGCTGGGTGGTCTATGAAAAGATACATGGGGCTCTTGGCTCTCTTTACAAGCTTTTCCGGACAAGATTTGCACAAAGGAACGCAACAGTACCGCACTCGTGAAATTTAAAGCCGTAGTTAGTGAGAAAAACAGGGGAAATATAACACAAAGTCTTATGGCAAGTGCCGGACTGGGTGGGTACAATGGCGGATCTTTAGTTACTGAAAACTCCCCTAGGTGTCGGTCTTGAATTTGTAAAAAGCTCTATATCATATTTTAAGTGTTCATTCTAGTCCTTTGATATGTCTGACCCCGAGCGAATTATTCTTGTATGTTTGGTATAGCAAGGTGGTGGGTATTATTGTTAGTTCAAGCACGCAAGGTCGAGGCCACACCAACGAAAGGTCAACGTTGCAGTCAAACAACGAGTATACACAAAGGCATATGCCCAGATGAAGAGGCAGTGAAGTCCGAGTCAAGGAAAATATAAGATTTAAAATCAAGTTACTGTGTTACAATATTTACTCGTCGACCCAACCTAATTGAAACTCACAGAAACTATCAAGAATGGACCCAGTTTCTGCTCACTTCCGTGAAAAAGAAAAACCGGGACGGTAAACATAAAGTTCGAATGGGACAACGACAATAATAAGTTAACAAATATTTGTATCAATGTGTAAAATAGTCAGCAATAATTTACCTTTGGATGAATACGTTCGCCAAATAAAAAGTTGACGGGGACACTAACTTAACTTCATTTAAAGATAAAGCTGTCATGTATATCATATAAATGTATATACTTATGTATCAATCTGATTTTTAACCGTGAGACGTATACTAGAATATAAGCTCTGGATCTGTTTAGGTGAAATCGTGTCTTATCATGAACTCTTCAATCTGCGGGATCTGGCCTTCGTTTCGGTTCCATTGCAAAATATTCACAGAAAAGGTTGTCATTACATAATACCGTGTCAGCATTTCGGTTATGGAACTTTCCCAAACCCCAGTTTTGCAGAATTCCTTGTTCTGCTGCAGGAACCCAAGTAAAATCCTCCCCCAAGTACAGGTATTCACAGTTCAATAGTATTTCTTGGTAAAGATCTGCCTAACTCTAGCCTCCACTTCATTTTCGTACAGATCCTGGTGGCCCTAGCTACATCAGTGTTATACGTGTGCGCTGGAGCAAGCAGAGCGTGGTCTTCCCCTGTGATTCCTGCCCTTTTATCCCAACACGATTTCCACTTTGACTCTCGTGACGCCGGGTGGACAGGTAACTTAACTTAAACCGAGTAGTAATAAGATGCCAATTTTTATACTTATGTTTGTTTTTCGTTCGAACAGCCAGTCTGTTGTCCCTCTGCGGATTGTTAGGGTTATTCATTGTGTATCTACTGCAACGTTACGGTCGTCGAAGCGTCATGCTGGTGCTAGGTGTGCTCATCCTCATAGGTTTCCTACTTTCAGGATTAGCTTACCAGAAGTACATATTATACGTGGGCCGAATAATCCTAGGGGGTAGCATACAAGGCGTAAACGTGGCCTGCCAGATCTATGTAAGAAATTGGTCAGATTTACTTCCTTTTCTCATTTCATTATCTTACAGATTAGTGAATGCGCGTCCCCTTCGTATCCGAGGGTTCCTAGCATCCATTATGACGTTTGCCACTAATATAGGCATGCTTTTGGTTTACATCCTGGGATCCTTTGTCGAATGGTATGAATTGGGGTTAATTCTCTCAGCGATAACTATCCTATTTTTAACAGTCGCACTTTTCACTCCTGAATCACCCATTTGGTTACTCACGAGAGGTCGACACAGTGACGCTTCACAAGCCTTACAACGCCTCCGCGGACTTTAAGCTTAGCTAATTACTATTTGCTGTACTTACGTTGAAAATGTTTTGTTTCGTTTTATTATTTCAAAGGTTTACTTCAGTAGAGGTCGAGCTGATAGGAAACTATCAGAGAACACAGGAATTATCAGAGAAAGGTTTTTTAAAATCAGATTCCAATGGGTGGCCTGCACACGTCGGGCTCAAGGGAAATGAGGAGGCGGATAGGAAAACGAAAGAGGGAAGAATATCTGGTACGAAGGTCACCAACGACTTAACAAGACACGAAATCAAGTCTTTAGCAGAAAAGCGGGTGGGAAAGGGATTTCTGTGTGACATTAAACACTCAACAACACAGAAACTGGTGACGAGTACGGATAACCTCAATGGCAGGTGGAGGAGCGCTAGAAACAGAAAGATGGTCGTGGCATTAAATCGGCTAAGATGTGGTCATGGAAAAATAGGTACCTGGCTATTCAGGTTTAAACTCATAGACTAGTTGTAGAAACTGGGAGGAGATGGAAGAAAGCGTACAACATCTAATTATGGAATGTCAAAGCTATCAGAGTCAGAGAAAGATGACAAACTGAGACGAAAAAACATCCCTTTAACCCTAGACGAAGTACTGGGGTTCGGTTCAAGAACTAGTCACGCATTCTTTTATATACAAAACGCGCTATGCAAATATTTAAAGGACACTGGTATCGTCGAGATCATCTAGTCAAAGCAGGGACGATATCAGAAATTTTACGTCTTTAGAAATGTTTATAGTATGAAAGTCGAAGACGATAATATGTCGAAGAATCGACGTCGTTCGTCTTAAAACACCAACCAAACCAAACATTAGCACAAATTGAAGAACTATTTGCTTCTCAATCCAATCCAGCTGAAACCAGAGAAAGTATAGCTTTAACGGATCCTGATCTTCTTCACCTCCCAGAGAAATATGGAATAGTGAATGCAACGTTCGGAAGTGACGATGACAATCCTAAATTTATGTTTTGAATGAACGGAGTCGTTCCCTGTTTTTATTGCCGTATAACAGTTCATTATGAATATAAGTTTGAATGAATATACAGTTTCATGTAAACGCGAAAAGTTTAAATTTGAACGTTCAGTGTGCGATGCCAAAACCAAAGGCAAGACATTAGCGCAGGTTGAAGAAATATGTATAATTGTAATCAATCTGATTTTAACGTCAAACTATGAGACGTGTACTAGCATATAAGCGCTTGATCTGTTCAAATGAAATCGTGTCTTATCATGAACTCTTCATTCGTGCGCAATCTGGCCTTCGTTTCGGTTCAGTGGAAAAATATTAACAGAAAAAGTTATCCTTACTGAATACTGAGTCAGTAATTCCTGGTTATGGAACTTTCACAAGCCCCAGTTTTGCAGAAATCCGTGTTCTGTTGCAGGAACCCACGTAAAATCCTCCCACAAGTACAGGCATTCACAATCCGATTGTATGTCCGGGTAAAGTTCTTCCTAACTCTATAGCCTCCCATTCCTTTTCTACAGATCCTGGTGGCCCTAACTACCTCACTGTTATACGTGTGCTCAGGAGCATGCAGGGCGTGGCCGTCTCCTGTGATTCCTGCCCTTTTATCACACCAAGATTTCCAGTTTGACTCAAGTGATGCCGGATGGACAGGTAATGTAACTTAAACCGAGAAGTAATAAGATGAAGCTCATATTTAATCTTCTAATTGTTTTCCGTTCGGACAGTCAGTCTATTGTCCCTTTCCGGATGGTTAGGGTTATTCACTGTGTATCCACTGCAACGTTTCGGTCGTCGAAGCGTCATGCTGGTGCTAGGAGTGCTCATCCTCATAGGATTGCTACTTTTAGGATTAGCCTACCAGAAATACATGCTATTCGTGGGCCGAATAATCCTAGGGGGAAGCATACAAGGCGTGGCCGTGTCCTGCCAGATCTATGTAAGAAATGGAGTAGATTTACCTCCGTCTCATTTCCTAATCTTACAGATTAGTGAATGCGCATCACCTCATATTCGAGGGTCCCTGACCTCCATTATGACTTTTGCCACTAATATAGGCATGCTTTTGGTTTACATCCTGGGATCCTTTGTCGAATGGTATGAATTAGGGTTAATTCTCTCAGCAATGCCTATCCTATTCGTAACAGCCATACTTTTCACACCTGAATCACCCATTTGGTTACTCACGAGAGGTCGTCACACTGATGCTTCCAAAGCCTTACAACGCCTCCGCGGACCGTAAGCTTTGCGAATTTACGATTTGCTGTACTTATTTTAAGAAATCTGATTTTTAAAAATTGCTTTTATGCTTGTAAAGGTTTACTTCAATTGAAGCCGAGCTAAAGAAAATGCAAGACAAAATACAGGCTGACGAAGTAGTACAATCGACCAATCGACAAACTCAGTCTATCTGGAGGGAATTTTTGAGACGACCCGTCTGGTATCCTTTCCTTCTGACATTCTGTGTGATGTCTTTTGTGCCTCTTTCGGGAACGCCGATCCTGATTATGTACCTGGGATATGTCTTCGAACAGGCCGCCATTGGCTGGAATGGCAATAAAGCCAGTATTATTGTAGGTGTGGCCCAGTTATTGGGTGTGGCAATATCCGGAACCCTGGTAGACCGCGCTGGAAGAAGAGTATTGCTTATGGTATCCGGTACAGGCATGTCTTTAACCCAGTTAACGTTAGCGACGTACTTTTACTGCAGCGAAATCGGAACGATCGACAAGGATAGTAACTTGGGTTGGTTGCCAGTAACGGCAGTAACGGCGTATTGCTTGTCGTTAAGCGTGGGGTTTTCCAGTATTCCCCAAATGTTAATGGGTGAAATGTTTCCTACACAACTTCGTTCATTGCTGTGCTCATGCTGCGTGACGTTAGCATACTTCGTGGTATTTTTGGTGGCTTACACATACCCGCTGCTTGCATCAGGTATTGGCCAATCGTGTGTATTTTATATCTACGGGAGTTTCGCCGCGTTGTCTGTTGTTTTTGTTTACGTATTTCTACCCGAAACCAGGGGGAAAACCCTAGCGCAAATTGAAGAACTATTTACTTCCCAATCCACACCAGCTGAAATTCGAAAAAGTATAGCTTTAACAGACCCTGATCTTGTTTATTCCCCTGAGAAATATGAAACAGTGAATGCAACGTTCGAAAACGACGGTAAGAAAACATTAGCGCAAACTGAAGAACCATTTACTTCTCAATCCAAACCAGCTGAAACTAGAAAAAGTATAGCTTTGACAGACTCTGATCTTGTTCGTATCCCTGAGAAATATGGAATAGTGAATGCAACGTTCGAAAGCGACGACGACAAGACCTAAATTTATTTTTGAATTAACGGAGTAGTTCCCTGTTTTTATTGCAGTAACAGTTCATGTTAGATATACGTCTGAATTAATACAGTTCCTTGTGAACGCAAAAAGTTAAATTTGAACTTTGAGTGCGCAATGCCAAAACCAAAGGCAATTAGCCAAGACATTAGCGCAGATTGAAGAAGTATATGCCCCTCGAGTTACGTTTCGCCAGCAGTAAATAAAAGACAGGGTAGATCCAGCTTTTTTTTTCGTTAAATAATATTAAATTGCACGATCAACAGTAGGGCGTTCAAAAACGTGGAAAAATCTACTATTTCTTTCTAAATTACTAAATAACAGCTACGGGTCTTCCCCGGCTTCACATGTGCAATCTTTAGCTTCGATTTTTGAGACCTGTGCTACCACCTTTTGGCCGTTGCTAGTATGGCATATCAAGTAAACTAAAAAAATGTACTAAACAAAACAAATATATTTCCCTACAAACGTTAAGTCACCGAAGCTCCTTTGGAGGAGGAGCTGCGGTGTCACTGTTATATAATTAATTAACGTATTCAGTGAATCTGTAGGCATGTCTGGAAGCGCTTTTGCTTTTTACATAAGAAAAATATTCCAGTTGGTGACGCTGACAAAGACACCACATATGGACAACCCTTCTCACATGAATAGCAATAAGCTTTAATTTTATGATCGCCTGAAACAATAAATATTCTTATTCATATTCATCCCAAGACCCAGCAAGCAAACATATATCCTTAGATATGTGCTCTAATTTCCATAAAGTTTGGCCGCAGGTGATTATTTTCACAACACTTTCTTAAATATCTTGATTCAAGCTAAAGAAAACAACTGCCACAGACCTTGGCGGCAACGATAGCCTCCTTGGGTTACTTCTGTATGGGGGCGGTGCGTGCTTGGACTTCACCTGGGCTGCCGTCTTTAGTTGAATCCAATGCTTTTGCTTTAGAGGATAGTGACGGTGCTTGGATAGGTACACCATTTCCTTTCTTCTGCAATTGTTATCTATAATAACATTTAACTCTTTTCATGTTTGTAACAT
Source organism: Lepidurus arcticus (assembly GCA_003724045.1). Lineage (NCBI taxonomy): Eukaryota > Metazoa > Arthropoda > Branchiopoda > Notostraca > Triopsidae > Lepidurus > Lepidurus arcticus. The sequence goes on along the minus strand of RJJA01000245.1, from coordinate 57,225 downwards.
GTAGCCTCAGTACCACCCCTCTGCGGCGTATTTAGCGCCATTCTAGTCATACGGCCGTTGGAGAAATACGGTCGAAAATGGCTCTTAGTACTTATGGGTTTGCCCTGGATCGCTGGGTTTCTTCTGGTAGGGTTAGCCAAAGATCGTAGCACGCTGTATGTGGGAAGGGTTTTTGGGGGACTCATGGAAGGCTTGATTACTCCTGCGGCGCAAATCTACGTGAAAATCTTTAAATTTTCCAGAACTTTCAGCTATTTTGATTGGTTATATAAACTAGATATGCGAGTGTTCATCTCCAAGGATTAGGGGCATGCTAGGCTCTCTAACTGCTGTAAACATGGCATTTGGCGCCTTAGTTCCTTATGTCCTTGGTACTTTTCTCACGTGGGACAAGCTCTCCCTCGTGCTAATCATCTTTCCATCCATATACTTCGCGGGAATGGTTTTCCTACCCGAGTCACCCGTTTGGTTGTTGACCCAAGGCAGAGAAGCTGAAGCCAAAACTGCATTACAATGGGTGAGAGGAAGGTAATAAATATTGAAATGGTCGAATACTTGAAAAGGGAACCAAATTAGAGGTTTCGTTTTCTTAAAAAAGGAACACGCAAATTGAGGGGGAGTTGCAGCGTGTGCGAGAGAATGTGGAACTGACAGTCACCTCCCAAGAAAAAGTCAAGATTTCGGATTTCCTTCTGCCGACCGTTTGGAAGCCGTTGATCATCGCCATAACCCTCATGTTTTTCCAGAACGCTTCAGGGATTGACGTAGTTCTCTTCTATACCGTCACAATATTCCAGATGGGTGGAGCCCAAACCGTGGGCGAACACTTATCCGCCATTATTGTTGGAATAGTCCAGTTGATATTCACTATTATTGCGGCCTATGTAGTCGATATTTACGGCCGTCGAGTATTACTGATTACCTCGGCTCTTTTCATGACTTTGGCATTGTACGCTATGGGTTTTTTCTTTTACATGCAGATGCTTTGGGGCGAACAGGAGGCAGAGGCAGTCCTAGGGTGGCTACCTTTGACTTCTTTAGTCGTTTTTATCATTGCATTTTCGATTGGTTTTAATAGCGTTCCGTTTCTCATTATGGGGGAGATTTTCCCAGTTCAATTCCGACATCTGTTGAGTCCGTTAACCTCCTCTTCCTTCTGTCTCTACACGTTCTTGGTTGTTCGCACCTTCCCGGATCTAACGGACGCCCTTGGGCGCTACGGGGCGTTTTGGTCCTACGCCACTTGCACCCTATGCTCCGTGATATTTGTGTACTTTTTTGTACCAGAAACCAAGGGCAAAACGTTGGAAGAGATTGAGCAGTTCTTCAATCCTAACCCGATCGCCACTCCAGGGTCGCTCTTAGACGCTAGAGACGACGAGTGCAATGGAGAACTGCCCTTAGGACACGGCCAGGATCGCAGGTCGAGTTTTACGAGGTCCCGAAAGGGGAGTACTTCCTTGTCGACAGTTGGGACGACGGTCGCTGAATTAGCTGTTACACACTAAAGGCATGCAAAATGGAAGTTATGACTCAAATAATGATATGGAGTCTCTTAAGGCGGAGAATATTTATACAGAAACAGAGGCAGGAGAATTTATATAGCCGGTATTATCTTCACAGCCATAAAAAATCAGAACGGGGCTGTAGCTTAATTACATAAGCAGGTTGAATTGTTAATAAGGTGTAGTGTTGACGAACGTGAGGCATTCGTTTAATGGTTGTATTGTTTTAGCTTCCAGGAATTAACCTGTGTGAAAAAGGTCGCCCAGAACAATAAAACTTCTAAGCAAATGAGTGTCGCTTCTCACTTTAGCTAATAGCGGTCCAGAAATAAGTTATTACACTGCTTTTTCTGTCCCAATGAAGTTGCTCAGGAACCCACGCAAGATATGGCCGCAGGTGTGTTTCTTATTTCTAACTTAAAACAGTGGTGAGATCGCTTTTGTTTGGTATTGTCTTTGTAGGCATTGGGTGCGTTGTGCTCGTCGACTGGGTACTTGATTTTGGGTGCGGTTCGCGGATGGACGTCACCTGGATTACCCTCTTTGTTTGAGTCGGGCGCTCTTCCTGATTTAGACCCACAAATAGACGAAGCTTGGATAGGTCAGTTGTACTTTCTGTAAACCACAGAAACATGGCAAGGGTGTAATTAATTTGTTTGCGAATCGCGTTCAGCATCAACCCCTCAACTTTGTGCCATCGCCGGGGCCTTGTTTGTGGCATGGCCGTTGCAGAAATATGGTCGGAAGTGGACTATGGTGGCTATGGCCATTCCTTGGATTGTAGGCTTTTTGCTAATCGGGTTTGCGCAAAATAGAGCTATGATCTATGCAGGTCGGGTCTGTGGAGGGTTCATGGAAGGTACAATTGCACCGTCAGCCCAAGTATACGTAAGTATTATTTTACCAGCGAATGTCAGGTACAAGATGTTTAGACTTGAAATTAGATCACGGAAATTTCATCGCCGAGGATTCGGGGAGTGTTGGGGTCTGCTACAGCTGTTAACCTTGCAGTAGGGACACTCATTACTTACGTCATTGGAGCGTATGCGCCTTGGGATCTACTATCGTTTATTTTGATTATTTTTCCCGTACTTTTCGCTATTTCTTTGGCATGCTTACCAGAATCCCCAGCATGGCTTTTGACCCAAAAGAAGGATCGGGAAGCCAAGGATGCCTTACAGTTCTATCGTGGGCGGTAAGTGAATCGCCAAACAAAGTTGTCGGTTTTCACTAGACTCCGAATTACAGTTGTACTGATGTCGACGAGGAATTCAAGCGCATGCGAGAGAACGTGGAGAAGACGACGAGCATCCAGGAGAACGTCAGCATTCGCGACCTATTTCAAGGACCTGTTATGAAGCCTCTGTTCATCTCCATGGCCTTGATGTTCTTCCAACAGTTCTGCGGAATCAATGCCGTACTTTTCTACACTGTAAAGATCTTCCAAATGGCAGGGAGCACCGTCGACAAACACACGGCCACCATTATCATCGGCGCCGTGTTATTGGTCTGTGCCATCATATCTGCATATGTGGTTGACATTTCGGGCCGCCGAATCCTCCTCTTCGTATCAGGGTTTCTGATGGCGCTCTCCTTGTTCGCTATGGGAACCTTCTTCTATATGAAGGAACTCTGGGGTGACAAACAAGCGGAGGAAAGTCTCGGGTGGCTGCCTCTAGCTTCGTTGGTAGTATTCATTATTGGGTTCTCCGCTGGATTTGGTAGTGTCCCTTTCATTATTATGGGCGAACTATTCCCGGTTCGCTTTCGCCACATACTGAGCCCAATCTCTTCCTCCTTTTTCGTCCTCAATGCCTTTATCATCGTACGAACTTTCCCCGATTTGGCCGCAGGACTCCACCTCTACGGAGCCTTCTGGTTTTACGCGTGCTGGTCCATCATAGCCATCGTTTTTGTCTATTTCTTTTTGCCTGAGACCAAAGGCAAAACTTTGGAAGAAATTGAAGACTTGTTCAACCCTGATGCGGCAAGGGTAAAAGAATTTGCTCTATTAAGTCAGCAAAGAAATCGTCGCAGAAGTTCGGCCCAGCCCGAGTTGGCTTCGGCCAGACGTGGAAGCATGACCTTGGTGGCAACGACGGCGGCAGCAGCCGCGGCAGCTGCAATGTCCACAAACAAGTCGGCTCCTGTCTGAACTCGTTTATCTCTTTTGTTATATAGTATTTGTTTTATTGAACTCAATAAAACTGAACTAATTTCTACTAAGAAATATTTGTTTTCCATTTACCAGTGCTAATCTTATGTTTTTGTTTGTATTATTCCCCCTCTACTTATCTCAGTAAAATGTGCATGGTTTGTTACATTACAAATGCTTTATTCGCAAAAATATTCCTTTTCATTATCCATCATTTGAAAACATGTTTGTTTATTGAACTCGCAGGCGTGAGCTGATGCTCGTTGCCGTTCTTACATTGTTATCGTTCTTACAAGTTGCCGTTCTTACGTGTTTCCTGTTGGGCGAGGTTCACTTGTACAAATTGAAATTTTTTTTGTATGGTTCCGTTAGTCAGGTTTAGGGAAGGGATTGGACCCTGAATAATAAAGATTCATTTTTTTAATAAGAAAGTTATGCCTACGTGAGAAGCATTCAACGTGGATCCTTACTTATTGGCATGCCGTGAGAAACTATGAGTATGTTGTTAAATAACGTGGAAAACCGTGTTCTCCGCTCATTCTTTTTAGTGATCCAGCAGACAGTCGTTCTGTCTTTTTATTCTTACAGATGACGTTGCTCACGAACCCACATAAGCTATGGCCACAGGTTTGTTATTAGTTATACTTAAAAACAGTGAATTACTTTTAAACACAAAACACTCCCAAAACTAAATTTGCAAGGGCTTGAGTGTAGGTCCTGGGCGCTCTTTGTGCCTCAATGGGATACCTTATTATGGGAGTTGTCCGAGGATGGACGTCTCCTGGATTGCCTTCCTTATTTGAATCGGGAACGGTTCCTGGCTTGGATCCTCAGATTGATGAACCGTGGATAGGTATATTCAGCGATAATGAATATTTATAGCTAACATATCTCGGAAACACATCGTAGCTTCAACCCCGCAGCTTTGTGCAATTGCTGGATCCTTGATAGTGGTATGGCCGTTGCAGAAGTACGGTCGGAAGTGGACTATGGTGATGATGGCGATCCCGTGGATTTTGGGCTTTTTGCTCATTGGATTTGCTCAAAACAGAGCTATGATCTATGCGGGTAGGGTATGTGGAGGATTGATGGAAGGCATGATCGTGCCAGCAGCTCAAGTTTACGTAAGCATAGCAGAGACTATAGTCAAATATCCTGATACTCAGAAACCAGACTAAAATTTAGATCGCTGAAATTTCGGCACCAAAAGTAAGAGGAGTTCTGGGTTCCACCACTGGAGTAAGCCTAGGCCTGGGTGTTCTAATTAGTTACGTAATCGGAGCGTATGTGCCGTGGGATACGTTATCGTTCATTCTAATTACTTTTCCTGCAATCTTCGCTGCTTCACTGGCGTTCTTGCCCGAATCGCCAGTCTGGTTATTAACCAAACGGAAGGGTCATGAAGCAAAGGAAGCGTTAGAGTTCTACCGTGGAAAGTAATTAATTAAGAAAAGACAGATCTATCTATTCTCAAGATTTTGTCGAAGGTGTACTGAGGTGGACGAGGAATTTAAGCGAATGCAAGAAAATGTGGAGAACACAATGAGTCTCCAGCAGAATGTTAGGATCCAAGACCTCTTCCAGGGTCCTGTCATGAAGCCTCTATCGATTTCGGTGGCCTTGATGTTCTTCCAGCAATTCAGCGGGTTAGCTGCAGTGCTCACCTACACCGTGAAGATCTTTGAAATGGCCGGCAGCACCATCGATAAGCACACGGCTACTATGATTATAGGCGCTGTTTTAGTGGCCGGTGTTATCGTGGCGGCTTACATGGTAGACATCTATGGTCGTCGAACTCTCCTCTTGGTCTCAGGTGTTTCTATGATTGTCCCACTGTTCTCTATGGGAACCTTTTTCTACATGAAAGAATTATGGGGCGATAAACAAGCGGAGGAAAGTCTGGGGTGGCTACCCTTAGTTTCCTTAGTGTTTTTCGTCGTGGGTTTTGCCGCTGGTTTCGGCAGCATCCCTTTTATTATTATGGGCGAACTTTTCCCAGTTCGCTATCGACACATACTGAGTCCCATCTCGTCCTGTTTTTTCGTTCTCACCACCTTCACTATCATAGTAACCTTCCCCTTTTTGGCGGTCTGTCTCAATTTGTACGGAATCTTTTGGTTTTATGCATGTTGTTGCATCGTGGCTGTCGTTTTCGTTTACTTATTTCTACCTGAGACCAAAGGCAAAACTTTGGAGGAGATCGAAGACTTGTTCAATCCTGATGCAGCGAGGCTGAAGGAGTTTACTAACGTAAGTCGGCAAAGGAACCGCCGCAGAAGTTCGGTTCAGCCCGAGTTGGCTTCGCCCAGACGTGGAAGCATGACCTTGGTAGCCACAACAGCAGCGGCGGCCGCGGCTGCTGCAATGTCAACAAACAAGACTGCTCCTGTATGAACTCTTTCTCTGTGATGTTATAAAACATCTACTACATAAGCGAGAGTGCCCAATTTTCTGTATAAAATGTCAATATTATAGTGTAATAATACGTTGCAGTTCGCCTGCTCAGTTATCAATGTGTTCGTAACGAACAAATATTTCCTATATATACCTATAGGTATAGGAAATATTTTTTTCAATATTGCAATTTTGTATATACATGTATAAGATAATGTACTACTTTTACATAATCTTTTCAATAGAGAATTAACAGACAGAGATCCTAAAAAAATTAGACGAAAAGCCCAGATTGTTAATAAAAGGTAGGCTATTACCTCTAGCCACGTGAGTTGCTCGCTAATTACATCTTTCATCAGTATTTTTATATTGTGACAATAATAATTGGAAAAAAGACGAATTTTTCAATAACGAAGTCGTGGCGACGTGAGAAGCCTTCGGTCTAGATCCATAGGGCAATCCAGGAGCCGTCCATCCTCTGACAGTTCCCATAATAAGGTACCCCATCGAGGCACATAGGGCGCCCAATATCTACACTTAAATCCTTGTAATTTTGGTTCTGCACAAGTGCTTTCGTTTACACCAATTCACTGTTTCTAAGTAAAAACCAACGTTACCTGTGGCCATATCTTATGTGGGTTATTGAGCAATTTCATTTTGGAGCGAAAGGGCCGAACGCTTTTCTGCAGGATCACTAACAAGAATGTGAGGAGTAGCTGGTTTTTCTGTGCGTCTTATTTAGAGATTCTCTCATGATAAACTATAAGTATACCTTTGGCTTCCCTTGTAATATTCATCGTGGGCTTCGCCACTGGGATCGGTAGTGTTCCTTCGCTTCCGTCACATACTAAGTCCTATCTCATCCTCCTTCCTTTGCTTAAACACTTTTATTATTGTGGTATCCTTCCCTGGTTTGTCCGCTGGGCTGTACCTGTACGGAGCCTTTTGGTTTTACGCGTGCTGGTGCATCGTGGCTGTCATTTTTGTTTACTTCTGTCTGCCTGAGACCAACGGCAAAACTTTGGAAGAAATCGAAGACTTGTATAATCCCGATGCAGCGAGAATGAAGGAATTTAGGAACTTAAATCAGCAAAGAAATCGTCGTAGAAGTTCGGCTCAGCCGGAGTTGTCTATGCTCAGACAAAGCAGCTTGACCTTGGTTACCACAACGGCGGCGGCGGCCGCGGCAGCTGCAATGACATCACGAAATTCTGTAACCGCGTGAAATTTCAGTCATCTGGGACTATATAAATGTACTGGGGAAGGTTTTCTTCTAAATAAAATTCGCTTGGAATATCTACTTATTGAGCTGCATCAATATCGAAGAATTTTCATTAGGTTCCTTATCATGTAGTTATACCTTTTTCTTCTGCGAGCGCCATACACAGAATAGAGGTTTGGCGTATACATTGGGAAAGTTGACTCGCTAGTGACCTAGATTCGACATGACCTCGTCATTGAAATTTTGTGGATTTTATTCCTCGTATGCGACTTCGACTCCGTACAGGCATCGGGTACGTTATCTCTTGTAAATGGAATTCTTAATGATCACCTTAGACGTGAGCGGAATAATAATATGGGCTTTGACTGGCTTACATGTCTGTTATGCTCGAGTGTCACAATAACCTTTGCTTGCTACACAAAAAGATGACAGCAAATTTACAGCGCCCTACTCTCGCTATAGTAATACACATAGGATTCAGACGTTAGTCGCCCCAAATCTACCCAACAATGAAGTTCTTCAAGAATATCCAAAAAATACGGCCGCAAGTGTGTTAGTTTCTTTTCGATTACCCTAAATATCCGCCAGATTTTCACCCATCCATTAGTTAAGTTCCATTCTTTTTACATTTATTTTGGTAGGTGTTTGGAGCGCTAATTGCTTCGATTGGGTACTTAATACTGGGATCAAATCGCGCGTGGTCCTCCCCTGCGTTAGCCTCTTTGTTTGAATTGGAGTCTGTCCCGGACCTAAACAGAACAATTGACGAGCCCTGGGTAGGTTAGTAATTTCTATATTAAACACTACTAAAGGATACTCTATAACGGTACACATTTCAGCTTCGACTTCACAACTGTGTGGCATAGCTGGGGCCTGGTTTGTCCCGTGGCCCTTGAAGAAATTTGGTCGGAAGTGGACTATGGTGTCCATGGCAGTTCCGTGGATCTTGGGATTTTTATTAATTGGTCTTGCTCAGAACAAAGAAATGATTTATGCTGGAAGAGTTTGTGGAGGGTTGATGGAAGGCATGTTGGCTCCTTCCGCTCAAGTCTACGTGAGTTGATCGCTATAACGTGACAAACGGTGTTTTAATTGAGTCTCAAGATCACAGAATGTTCGTCACCGAGGATCAGAGGAGTGCTCGGATCCTTGAGCGCTTTAAGCCTGTCTATGGGTACACTGGTCACTTTCGTAATAGGAGCGTTCGTGCCATGGAACGTATTGACGCTTATACTTATCATTTTCCCTGTAATCTTTGCTATTTTAATGTCATGCCTGCCGGAATCCCCGGTTTGGCTCTTGACCCAAAAGAAAGACGCCGAGGCCAAGGATGTACTGCAGTATTACCGTGGAAAGTATATGATCCAAAGAAAAGTTGAAAGTATTTAATGACCACGTTTTAGGTGCACCGATATAGATGTAGAGTTCAAACGCATCCGTGATAACGTGGAAAAGACGATGAGTCTCCAGGCGGACGTCAGACTCCGCGACCACTTTCAAGGTCCTATTTTGAAGCCCTTGTTTATCTCCATGGCTTTGATGTTCTTCCAGCAATTCTCCGGAATCAACGCAGTGCTTTTCTACACTGTGAAGATCTTCGATATGGCTGGCAGCACCGTCGACAAGCACATGGCAGCTATTATTGTTGCCTGTGTCTTATTTGCTGCCTTAGTTGTGGCGTCTTACATGGCGGATATATGCGGACGTCGAATCCTCCTCTTTACATCTGGATGCATTATGAGTCTCTCTCTTTTCGCAATGGGAACGTTTTTCTACTTGAAAGAACTATGGGGTGATAAACAAGCGGAGGAAACCCTGGGGTGGCTGCCCTTGGCCTCCTTAGTGGTATTCGTCCTGGGATTCTCGTCGGGATTCGCAAGCGTTCCTTTTCTCATTATGGGTGAACTGTTTCCCATTCGCTTTCGCCACATTTTGAGCCCAGTCTCTTCCTCGTTTTTCATCCTGTGCACCTTTACCATTGTAAGAACCTTCCCTGATTTGGCTGCCGGACTACAACTGTACGGGACCTTCTGGTTCTACGCGTGCTGGTCAGTCGTGGCAGTAGTTTTTGTTTACTTCTTTTTACCTGAGACCAAAGGCAAAACTTTGGAAGAGATCGAAGAACTCTTCAATCCTGAATTAGCGAAGATTAAAGAATTTGCTAAATCGCATCGACAAAATGACCATCGTAGAAGTTCTGTTCAGCTCAAACTGGCCTCGCCTAGACGTGGAAGCATTACCTTAGTAGCTTCTGTGGCGGCGGCCGCCACAGCTGCAGCTATGTCAAGGCAAAAGGCTCCCCCAGTGTAAGCAGCTGTGCTTTTTCAGTTTTCGATAGTATATAGACGACATAACAGGAAGCGACGACTTCTGAGAAAACCAAATAGTGCCGGCTGCTACATCGCTCGGTCTTTTGTCGCTTTCTCCTCTTCCATAAACTGCATATCCTATTTGGACATGATACTACGAACATGGAATCAATGACTATAGCAATGTTTATACTGATAAAACCTATATAGTGAAAAGTTGAAATTGTAAATGACTTGAATTTTTTCATAAAGGCAAATATTTAGTTAATTATGAATTTATCGAACGATTAAACATAAAACTGTAAGCCGTAAACGCACCAAAAACATAAGCAACCAAAACAACCAGAGTCAAGAAAATGGCCGGAAATTTCAGTTTTCTGAGAAAGTGTTCTTACAGATTCGGATTGGCAAAAGGTAAGACTGTGGTTTTCTGGACGGGAAGAAACAAAAGAGTCTGAATAGAACGTCGAATTTGGCCGAAGTACGGTCTATTTACAAGGGAGAACGGGCAAACCGACCCACCCAAAAGTTCGAGGCTGAACGCCCCCTACCAATACGAATTCGCTACATTTATATGTTACAATCACAGTATAAAGGTTTACAAATCTGTATACTGTGGTTACAATGAGCGTGGGACAACACAAGAAGCAACGGTCACATAAGGCAACATGAGCTAAGATTTCGAAACGGGAATCTACTAAAAAACAATCTTACAGCTTACTAGCATATCTTAGACATTACTTACTGTTCTCTTACAGCAAATTGCTTCTCAATTATGGTTATCAAGTTATGGTACGCGCGATTTCTAAGCGCGTAAACAATACGCGCTCGTATTTCTCCATTCGCAACACGTATGGAGGAATATGAACGACTTCAAAACCAACTTTATGAACGACTTTATAAACAACTCCATTCCCACTAGATGGCTTTCAAATGCTCCTCGAAACATTTAAGTTTTCGTGGTTTGTTTAACCATCAACAATTCTGCATATTATAAATCCCCATGTATGACACGAACCATATTTAATCTCATATGACCGACTCGTCCGATGGCGTCATCTCAATAAAGGCCAAGGCAGATCACATGTCTAACTATACCCACCTCGATCATTACCAATGCAACAGCTTAACTCGCTGAATTGAAAAGCTCCTTCTTAGAGCTCCGCACTTTATTTTGTATCCAGAGAATGAATTCGCCATATCCATTTAAATTGATGGCGCGTGCCTATTGCGTCGATTTTCCATTTAAGTATGTCGTCACAAGGTATCATATTGCGCCGAGAATTATATGTCTAGTACGCTTACTTAGATTTATTACTTCTCGCCTGTGAAAGCCATTCTAGTGTCACCCTCTAATCTGTCAAACGTTCTAACTTGGCAAGGTGAACATGATGGAAGGAATGATGGACATTTAACGTTATGTATTTTAAAGCTCTAAGTAAGTGATCCTAAAATAGATAATCAATAACTGGTTTGGCTAAGACAGTGAAAAGTTATTTCGAGTATAATTAGTTACTACTCATTCCGGGTGAATGAAAGTTATGGTGCAGCATGTTTTCACTTCTAATGTCAAACCTTTATAACCATATCCGGTTGGGACTTATTTTCTCCGGTTTGGGTTACATCACATCAGCTCTTACCCTTCGGTAAGAGGTTCGCCGTGTTGGGATTTGGTTAAGAATGTTATTCCTACTCCACTCCAGTTTTCAGCCTGCGTAGTAACCCAAGGGTATATTAAGGCCTCGCATTCTACTTCACTCCACTTGATTTTCGTCTGCAACAGACAGCAGACCGACTTTGGATCAATACGTTTGGGCGAAACGCCATAGTGCTTCGAAATGGCCAAAAACAGTTTACTTAAACTCATCTTTAAGAACCCTAAAAAAGTGTTACCGCAGGTAAGACAAGCCAAATGCTTGCGTATTGTTATTCTCGTTTTCTTTATGGTGATGACACGAAGTTTCACGGTTCTTTAACAATAACCAAGCTCTTCCTGTGCCTTCGAGTCTGGCGTTGCACGTATTGATTTACCGTGCTGCCGACTCGGTTGCATTGGATCCTTGCGACAGCCCTTTGGAGGGGATTGCCTCTTCTACTTCTACGTCTTTAGATGTACTATCATGCCTGTGTTGTGATCTTTCGAGGCTTCTATATAACATGTAGTATAACGTACAACTTGCAGCAATGGAAAACAAAAACAAAATCCTGAAAAAGGCAGAAACCCTTTCACTACTATGGGTTCGCGTCCTAATAGAGACCGCTTCTCGCGTTTGCTACTGCCCTCTTTGTGGGTTAGCTCAGTCCACATAACGTAACAAACACAAGAGGTTGTGAAGTGTTTAACTTGCTCTGAATTTTTAATCTTGTGTTTCCGCCCCTAAAATATTGATTGCACCAAGTCGAACCGAATATATCCTGTTTGTGCAACCTTCGATATTGAAGGCATCATGAAGGTTCCAGGCAGTCCTAGCAAGTTGCCGCCGCTTTTTCGTAATCCTGGCAAGGTTTTCCCCCAGGTGAATCTATATTTAAAGATTTAATTACATTCGGAGAACGACGAGGTTTTAGAAAAGCTCAGAACGGTTGATTGTGTCTAATAACTTCGGAAGAATATAGATTAATCAGGAAAAAATTCAATCGTAGACTTTGTTGACATCTAATTCCTACTATTTCGATAGGGTAAATATTAATATAAATTATTTTGCTTGGCTTACCGCACTCAAATGTATAGCATATGATGGGCGGTATCCTTCTATAACTTGGATTTGCCAAATGTAAAGGTCAATTACAGAAAGGTTTGTCACAAGTTTCCACGAATTAGCCAGCTTCAATGTTCCTTTATTGTGTATAGCTATTAGTAGCAGTATGCGCTTCAATGGGATTCTTCTCCACCGGTGCTGTCCGTGGATGGTCATCACCAGGGGTACCCTCACTCAAAGAATCCAAAGATATTCCACTTAGTGAACAAGACTTAGCATGGATCGGTAAATTTACTTCTAAAAAAAGCAAAAATTTTAACCTTACGTTGATAATGTATTTATTGTCTAGCGTCATTGCCACCGTTGTGTGCAATTTTCGGCAGCTTGCTATGTGGAATTCCTTTACAAATGTTAGGACGTCGCAGGACCCTAATGCTCATCGGCATCCCTTTCTTTGTGGGTTTCATAGTCCTAGGCTCCTCTACCAACGCCGTTTCCCTGTATGCGGGACGTATCTTGTCCGGTACAATGAACGGTGCTACTACCCCTGCTGCTCAGATTTATGTAAGTTTGGTTAGTTTAAAACGTCGTTAAAATTTATATAATTGTTATTGGGTTATCGTTGAAGGTTAGCGAATGCTCATCACCTAGGGTTAGAGGAACCTTGGGGTCGGTAACGGCAACCTTTTTGGCTCTGGGTGTTTTGGTTGCGTATGTTATTGGTGCGTTTACGAAATGGGATGAGCTCGCCTACATTCTCAGCGCATTTCCCTGCATTCTTACCGTTTCCATGTTTTTCATGCCCGAGACGCCCAGTTGGCTCATCTCCAAAGGCCGCATCGATGAAGCCAAACAATCCCTCCAGCGCCTGCGTGGACAGTAAAGAATATTTTCTTTCAATTTTAAGTTGGTTTGTTCAATAACCTTTCTATCCCTTTTGTTTCTAGACATACTAATGTGGATGTAGAGTTCGAGAGGATCAAGCAAAATGTCGAGAAAGCCACGAAGCAAGACAATATCAAGCCAAAGGACCTGATCAAAGGCTCTGTGTGGAAACCATTGATGGTATCCATGGGTTTAATGTTCTTTCAGCAATTTTCTGGAATCAACGCGGTCATTTATTACACCGTGTCCATTTTCCAATCGGCCGGCAGTACCATCGATCGTAAAATTGCTACCATTATTGTTGGTATTGTCCAGGTGGTTTGCACGGCCACAGCCGCCTTTTTGGTAGACCGTTTTGGCCGCCGGATGCTGCTCTTCATCTCCGGCACGGGAATGGCCATTTCCTTGACCTCAATGGGCATATTCTTTTACCTCAAATCAGTCTGGGCTACTGGTGAAGCTGAAGCCACTCTTGGCTGGCTACCCTTGACGTCTTTAATCGTGTTTGTAATAGCCTACTCGGCCGGCTATTCCAACGTTCCCTTCCTGATTATGGGAGAACTCTTCCCGACTCGCTTTCGCAATCTCTTGGGTTCCATCTCCTCTTGCTTTAACCTCATGTGCACTTTTATCGTCGTTCGAACCTTCCCCGAAATGAACAAAGGCATGGGACAACACGGGTCCTTCTGGTTCTTCGCCGCCTGCTGCGTCGCCTCTCTTTTCTTTGTCTTCTTCATGTTACCCGAAACCAAGGGTAAAACCTTAGAAGAAATTGAACGCATGTTCACCGCCAAGAATAAAATGAACAACAACACACCGGATGTCCAACATGTAGAAGATGGCGGCAAGAAGTCCAATTCGAGACGAAACAGTATTACTTTGGCGGCTACAGTCGCAACCACCGCCGCAGCTGCAACGTTCTCGGTGTCTCACCCTAGCCAAAGCCCTATTTATCACGACGATTCCGAAGACGAAGAGTGGGATGAAGACGAAGTACCGGTCGCGACACCTATGTAGTATTCCTAGTATTCGCTAAGACAACCAATTTTATCAGTGGTAAACGTAAAAATATTGATCGTTTTTATGGTGGTCACGTTTTAGGTGACCCAGTCAGTTGTTGGGTTCTAGTAAATTAACCAAAAAGGAAGGCATACCTATTGCATTTTGTTGCTGTGAGTGTTCTTGTGTGCAATACTGAAGAAGGCATTCCCTTTAGCGTGTCATGCGTGTTACGGATCGCTGGCTGTAATGTCTATTAATTTACAAATGTAAAACTTTCTTTTCAACGTTCGGTTCAATTAAGAGAAGCTTTGGCAAGTGCAAATAACTATATTGGCACACAGCGACTTAAGTTTGAACATATACTCGGAAAAAAAAAGAGTCAAAGACGGGAAAACGGGGTGTGTCCCCTGCTACTGTGTTAATTAGAAACTCACTTTACCTCGGACCTTGAAGAAGCCTAATTGCGAGGTGTTGTGAAACAATGAGGGCAAGCCGACGTAACTTTCTTGAACGACAGGATCTTGCCGGAATATTACTGCAGATATGGTAGGGTTATCGTCACTGTTAGCCATCGACGCGCGCAACATCTCTTGGACGCGATCTCCAAAGTGTCCCACGTCGAAAAACGTTCGATTTTCTCCTAAGTAGGTCAAACCAAGGTGAGAAGATTTAAAATGCTAGAGCAACTCTTATTTTTTTTTCATTTACCGCTGCACGTCAGCAACGGGTGAGAGAGGAGGGTCAGCCAAGGAATATGTTGACTCCAAGGGTTCCACAGCTCGGGCAAAGAAGGTTGATGATAACCAGGTAATCCCCAACGCAGTCGGATCGCACTTTTACCGCGATGGTCCGGTCTAAGCGGATCGCTCCTGAACAACGACGTGACATGACTAGCTACTTGCTGTAGTCGACTACAAAGAGGTGAAGGCTTAGTGTTAAGCAGATACAGAGGTAAAAAAACAAGGATCAGACCAATTAGGCTTACGGCGTGATGGAAAATGGAGGGTACACTAACGGTCCAGTTAATACTTCCTTGATTGCCAATAAGGGGAGTCGGAAGTGGCTGTCGATCTTTAGGACAATGAAGTCGTATTTAACGATTACCAACTCATTAGGGGTAAGGAGCAATAATCGTTCTTTTTCGTTGTCCCAATGATCCACCCTGTGAAATTTGTAAAGAATTTCTACTGTGTTTTTAGTAAAGCTTGCTTAGGTTTACATAGTGAGAAGCCAAGCGTCTTTCCAGAACTCTTGTCCTTCTTCCGGTTCGGGTAAGCGAAGCTGCTCGCGTACGTCCTTCAGGCATTTGCGTAGGAGTGAATCGCGTGCACTGAAGAAGCCTTTGGCCCAGTGACTGTCTAGAAATGGTCCTTCCATACCTGATTATTATTCACCAATTTCATTTAGCGATCCGGGTTTTACTACCGATCCGGGTTTTAGTTTAACAAATGTACCTGTTTTCGACTCCGGGGTACTGGAACGTCTACGTTGGTGGGACGAACCTGGTTGAGTATGGAGTGATAACGTTGCACTTTGGAAATCCAATAATGGAGGATCGTCCAAGGCTGGGGAACTAGGCCCAACAGCACTCTGCATCATGGCCTCTTTTTCGGATCGCTACTGATATTTCTACACGGTAACAACTCTGTACTCAACAGAAGTTGTAGATCATTCCTGGGACTATAGTTCCTTCCTTCCTGAGAATCAATAGGACGTCGCCGAAAGCATGCGTCCTTCAGCTCGGAATTCCTTATGTGGTTACAACGCAGGCGCCCGTTTTAGTGGCTATATTCAATCAGTTGTGGATCTTTTGTATGGGACTTTGTCACCTGAAAGAACTCTCATTTCTATTGCCTGACAAACAGAAGCTATATATCCTCGTATGATAAAATTCTGGAATTCTAGAGTTTACTTTTGTTTGTTTAACAAATTTGATGGAAGTACAATTTTCTCATCTTCTTTCCGACTTCATACACCTTTGTCTCTGAGTAAACTGTCTAAATACAGCGTTGAAGGATTTATTATTGACCATTTTTAATAAGCTCAGGTGGCTTGACAAGCAACCTGTCCTATTAGGTGGATTTCCGCCCTTCCCGGTATTATTAATTTTCTTTTTGCTTTTTTGGTTTTCTGTGGCGGCACCCAGCGTGAAAGTGAACGACATTTCTGTATCGGCCACGCCCCAACTGTCCTTAGTGTTTACGATTTTGAGTGTGTTCGCGCAAAACACGTAAGCATTAAAATCAACTATAATTCCTCTGTTCGTCTGTGCTTATTATTCCAAAATAACCACAGACTAAAGGACGAATTATCAGTTGTTATAAATACACTTAATGAATGAGCTGTTCTGCCAATTTTTACTCGCGGTACCATTTATTTTTATGTATTCAGCTATTCTATTGTCCACAGAACTATGTTTCCCAAATAACTGAATTGATCTTATTGTTAGTCATTTACAAGCATTTCTTACTGGGAGGCATAATGAATTTCCGAACTATCAGCTTGAAACAATTCGATATTTCGAGTATTTTGTGTTTTTATTTTGTAAGCATAAGCGTTAGGTTACTAATAATTCAACTTGGGATTCTTGTCAAATAAGCAGGCCCTGCAGTTGCTTGAAAAAAGCACGTCTACATAGCGCTATTCCTAAATGAACACGCTAAATGTTCTATGTCCTGGAGGTCGTCGGCAAACGGTGAAAGTAACTCCTGGAACCACAGTTCTTAAGGTGATATAACTGCTAAACTGATTTAAATTCTCACAGCTTCTCCTTTATTAATTTTGTTTTACTTTGTATTACTTTTGTAGTACTACTTTGTATTACTGTATTATTTGTGTATTACTTTTGCCAGGTTTTGGAAGATGTCTGTGAGAAACAAAAATTGTCTTCAGCTGATTTCGATTTAAAGTAATAAGCCAGCTCCTATAAAGGCTCGAAAAGTCGCACTATGCCAAAACTATAAATACAACGATATTGGATGGTATGGAATTGACACTTAACTTTTATTTTATTTTAGACACCACCGGACGATTCTGGATGTAACTTCCACCGTTCGCTATTGTGGCTTACCGAATAATGCCCAGTTAGAAGTAGTTCCAGTCACACGTGTTAGACAGTCCTCCCAAGTAACTCTAGCTGTACAGGATGTAGAAGGCCAGCGTCACGTCCAAGATTTCCCGCCAGAAAGTACATTATACCTAACGCAATTTCTATTATCAGCTCTCATATGGGCTTTATAATTTATAGCTACGCTTGCGCAAGTAATTTTCCGTACTGAGGAAACGTCTAGCAAAAAGTTATGGGCCAGTGATGATACTATTCCTGTGTGCGTGTATATGCAAAGGGAAATTGCGGGTCAAGAAGCTTTGGAATCCACTACATTGAAGCAGTTAGGCATAACATGCGGGAAGGCAGTTCTAAGGTACAGCACTTCTTTCTCGCTGTTCTTTAAGTTTTATTGAATAATTAAAGTAGGATATGTGTACATTTTTGTTACTATTTAGTTTAAGTTCTACAAGGCATTTAATTTATTTGTATTTTTTATGTAGGTTGGTTAGTCGAAACTCGGATTCATCGCGAGAGCAGATGCATGTGGGTGGTATGCTAGCCAAGAAAGAAGAACCAAAGGAAGAATTGCCCCAAGTTCAGAATGCTATACCCGAAGAAAACATTAAAGTACCTAATTCCGAGAACATCCGAGTTGACTCTTCTGAAAAGTTGAGAGAAGTTGAAAATTCAAAGCTATCAAATGAACATTCATGCACGACCGTGAAGTTAGAACCGCGAGTTGAAAGTTCGTTCGAAGCCAAAGAAACGTTCGAAGAAATAATCAGCGTGGAAACCACATCATCTGTGGCTTGTGAAGAATCTACACAGACTGTTGAAGACGATAGCAATGATGTCCTCAGTCCAGTAACTATACCCATATTTTGCAGTCTTTTTTATAAAAAATTTATATTTTTATGTTATAATAGTAGGATAATATTACAATAATAGATCACTAACCATAATATCACTGTAAACGACAATAGATCATAATCGATCATAAAAGATCACAGTAGATCATAATAGACTTGTAACTAATGAATAATTCAAAAATTCCAAAAACTGGTTTTTATTCAATTTTTCTGAAATCTTGTTTACAATTTGTTTATTTGTTTAATACAGCTAGGCAGCTGTGGCGGTTTGTTGTACAGCCTGGATGACCCTACATTAGCTTCGTACGAAAACCTTGGAGATGATTTGCCCACGAACTTTTTCGACTTGACTATCGATGATGCAATGAAATTGCAACGCGATCGTCGTCGTGAACTCGAGGAATTACTGGACGCGCCCATCCAAACATCTGAGCAACGAGCATTACGCGCAGAAATGCAGAAGTTGGAACGACTAAACCGATATCGCCAAGCAGTCCTAAAATGCGTCCTCCCGGATCGTTTCGTTCTACATGCCGCCTTCAAGCCAAGCGATACCGTCGACACTGTACGGTCCTTTATCCGACAGCATTTGAGAGAAGACTTGGACTTTGTTTTGTGTAGGTTTTCATTACAGCCAATCGTTTTACTTGGTAAAACCTTGTATTGTAAAAACTCTTCTCGGTTGTAGATACCACGCCCCCTAAGCAGCATCTAGTCACAAGTGATACACTACTGGATGCACAGTTGTTTCCCTCAGCTGTGGTATATATTGGGTTTCCGGACAACGAATTTGCACCATTTATGAAAGAATCTACGCTTGCGAACGTATCTACAGCTCGCGCTGTGCTCAAAGAAGCAGCGCGATTAAGGTATGAATCTTTCTCTAATTTCTTAGGCGAGAATATCGATCTCACGCAGATTCCTTAGGCAAGAGAGTCTAAGGAACAGCACGGTTGATCCAGCTCTTAACACACAGACCTCTGCTGTCGCATCCCAAAATGGTCAAAAGAGAGCAGCTCATTCGCCCACGTCACAAGCTCCAAAGTGGTTCAAGGCAGGCAAATGAGTCCTCTATGAAACATCGAATTTAATGCATACAAGCTGTTATAACGTAGAACTAGAATGAGTTTTCAACGAGAAAGTTATGATGTACTGAATGGCCTTACAAATCACAGAATTTTCTACGGCAAGAAGTTAATGCACACTTTCAATTTTGAATTAAAGTGACTGATTAAGTGCATTTAAAATCCGTGGAATGAGGAGTGCAGTCCCATTCTTCTTGAGGTATTTGGGCCGCGGACGGGCAGCTAACGTTACACCAACCTCCCTCGTAGTACAAAACGGGTTCTAAAGCTTTGATTGTCATCGTTTTGTTACTATTGGGATCGCGGTAGGAGATTGTGACTTCATTAACGGCAGGAGCCAATGCTGTCCATTCACATGAAGGTTTCGTTACCGGGAGAACTCCATATTTTTCGACAGTAGGCAGTGTGGATTCGGATGCTGTCGGAGCAGCAGAAGGATTTAATGTGTTGATTCCAGTATCTTGAGAAAGAGGTTCCGTGATGTCTTCTTCTGGTACTACGTTGAAGTTGTTGTATTCCGTTACTTCGTCACCGGAATCAGACTCGTCTCTGGTGGAATGTTCCGAAACGCTTCCTGGACCAACAGTTGTGAACCCCGGCTTCACAGAAATTTTCTCTGGGGTAGCCGATTCTTGAGATAGGGATTCATCGTAGTAGGCTTCGGAAGCAGTTGCTTGTGTAGTTGAGAATGTTGGCTCTACGCCTGGGCCAGAAGAAGACAGGACTTTTGAATCGGGTTGGGGTAAGGCAGATGATGAAGCACTTGGTAAGCCTGCTTCTTGAGAAACTTCGCTGGAAACAGTAGATCCGTCAGGCAAGCTTTCGAACACATATTCGAAATCAATTGCTTGCGTAGCTGGTAATTCTGGCGTGACGTCAGGGCTAGCAGTCGGGAGAACGTCAGATTCAAGTTCAGGTATGGCAGACGAGGAAGAAGTTGTTAATTTAGGGTCTTTTTGGGGTGTGTCGCTTGACGTAGAAACTTTTTCTGGCTGAGTTTTACTTTCGTCATTTTCGTCGGTCGTACCCGATTCTTGAGACAAGGTTTCGTCGTAGTAGTCTTCGGAATCAGTTGCTTGCGTAGCTGGGAATTCTGGCTCTATGCCTGGGCCAGAAGAAGACAGGACTCTTGAATCGGGTTGGGGTAAGGCAGATGAGGAAGCACTTGGTAAGCCTGCTTCTTGAGAAACTTCGCTAGAAACATCAGATTCAAGTTCAGGTATGCCAGACGAGAAAGAACTTGTTAATTTAGCGTCTTTTGGGGATGTTTCGCTTGACGTAGAAACTTCATCTGGCTGAGTTTTACTTTCGTCTGTCGTAGCCGATTCTTGAGATAAGGATTCATCGTAGTTGTCTTCGGAGTCAGTTGCTTGCGTAGCTTGGACTTCTGGCTCTACGACTGGGCCAGAAGAAGACGGGACTTCTGATTCGGGTTGGGGGACGGCTGATGAGGAAGCACGTCCTAAGCTTACTTCTTGCTCTGAAGTTTCGTTGGAATGGGAAGATTCGTCAGGCAAGCTTACCACCTCGTGGTCGTAATCGATTGCTTGCGTAGGAACTGACAATTCTGTCGTGCGAGTAGTGCTGAAAATGGTTTCAGCTAATATCCATGTTGGTTTTGATAAACACGGTTGAAGGTCGTAGAGAATGCCTAGTTTCTTATAGTACGCTTTCTTCTCCAAATCTCCCAAGTGTTTTATCCGTTCGTCGGTCCATAACTTTGAAGAAAAAAACATTACGAATTAGCTAAACCCTTGAAGGAAACTTAATCAAGGAGACAAACAGACGTACCTCGAGTGTTTCAAGAGGCATAGCTTCAATGACGTCAGCGCTTAATCCAGCCATAGAAGTTGGGGGAATAAGATGCCATTGATCGGGACGAACCGCCGTCCACAAGTATCGGTAGTAAGCTATATCTTGAACTGTAACGTACGTCCAGGTTTTCCTTTGAAGAACTTGATCCAGTAAAAACTTTTTTGCCTTTGCTCCGCATGTTTTTGTCTTGTCGAACACCTCAAAGACCACGTTGCTGTACAATGAGATCGGATAAGCATTAGAAAAGAAATTTGAGAATTTGAAGGAAATTCTTATTTCTGTTTTTACCTCCAAACATTTTGCGTGATTTCCATTCTCGTGATATCTTGATTGGTTAGTGCGCAGATAAGAGTTCCTGCATTGCTTAGTAAGTCAGATATAGGTCTCTCTTGAGCGAGAAGATGATCCAGTAGTACTCTAGCTTGGTCCCGAGTCCAATCGTACGTATTCCATTCAGATAATATAGTTTCCGCAATTTTACGAGAAGTAACAGTATCAGTTTGGATGAGAGACCGCAATTGGTCCGCAGAGGCTCCGGTGACTATCGAACCCAAGGTAGAGATGGGAATTACTGATACTTCGCCTTGGAAATAAGGGATGACCACATTGTTCCACAATGTAACCGCCAAAGAATGAGGGACTGTTTCATTCTGCTCCTTGAGTACCGCAGCGCATTCTTCCAGTTGTAAATAATTCCATGTTTGATTGTCTGCAAGGGCCGTCAATACCGCACTACTTCCCGCAAAATCGTGCATCTCCTTGCATTTGGCATGGGTGTCAGGAAACAAGCGTCCAACTTCCATTGCGACCAAGCGTTCGAGCTCGTCGTCCCAATTTTTCTCATCTTCTGGATGCAGAAGGCAGAAACCGTCATGGAGGTCTAATTGTTCACGGCAACGTGGTAGTATCTGTCCCCAGGTCAAAATGGCCTCTTTGTCAAGTAAACTTAGGTCTTCTTCTTGTAGGACCGTGACCATGCACCCCAGCTCCCTAATTAGCAACACGTTAGATAGATTCTAAGGTTAGGAAGACATCTAAACTTACAGGATGGTGGCGCGGGTCCAACTAGAGACTGGAGGAAAGGATTCAAGGATCAGCTGGCGTAAGATCACCCGTTTATATTCATCGGCACATTTGGGAGTTAGGGTCGGTCCGTGAAGTTCGAGGAAGTAGGGGACACTTTCTGAAGGAATATTTCTTATGTAATCCGCCTCTAAATAAGGAGCTAGGCCTCCCAACATGCTAAGCATGTCATCGTCGAGCTTGGAATCTGTTTTGTTGACATAACAATGCAAACCGATGTTCACCAAGTGCGTAATTTGGAAATCATTGGCCGAGGACACATCCAGTGTTCCTAGGAAGCTCAACAGATCGTAGCAGCGCTGGGTGTCATGGAATTCATAGACAAAGTCGGCAAATGCGTCCAAAGAGAATCCAAGAAGTGCTTCTCGTGCGCGCATTATATCAAAGCGATCCATGGTTCTCAAGACCTGAGAGTAGGTCCAGTTGGTTGGTAAACCCACCTTAATGGCCGCGTTTTCGGCAACTCTGGCGGCAAAACTGCAGATTGTGTGAGGAGCGATTGGTATGTCACTGTCCAAGAATGATAGAGTAAGCGGCATAGAAGCTTCCTCGACTTCCTCGGCAGTAATGAGCGAAGCGATCTCGGAACCGTAGTCGACCAAATCCGGGATTAGGAATACAGATTCCAGACTTTCGTTTAAAGCAAGGCGACTTAGAATGGAAAAGGGAGTATTCGCTAACTCGAGGATGGTTTGGGCCGGAGGAGTTGCCTCAATTTGCTTCTTGGAGTAAGTGATTGGTTTGATTACTTTGGTGACGGGAGGGAAGCGTGAACTGACGATTTTCTGCCATTCTTTTGGAGTGATATCATAGCGAGTGCTTTCGCGAGGCCAATTGGCGAGGTAGAGACGCAGATCCTTGGACTCGACAGGCGGACTGGGCTTCTTAGTGCCGCCTTGGATTACTTTAGAGTAGTACGTAGGCAATTTGTTTACTTTCAGCGAGCCAAGCCTTAAAACAAAAATGTCAATTAATCAACTGGTTTCTTTAAGGTTAAAGTTGACAGTCAAAAATTCTTACAATTTAGGCCAAGGTTGTTCTTGGAGTTGTACCACCGTAAGGTCCGACAGGACGGTGGAGTTGCCGATTTCCTGCATAACTTTAACCACTTGGGAATCGACTCGTAGTGAGAGCTAGGTTGAGAGAAAACAGTTAATTAGTCCTTATTATTATTATTATTTACCTTGTCACGAGTTTCGAGTAGCACGTTGGAACTGCCGTTGTTGGAAGCTACAGTACTCCAAAGGCGGTTGATGATGCTTCTGGGAGTTGCGGTCTTGTTCGCACAATCTAACAGCACAGCTTCCAGCACCGAGACTGGGACCGAGTCATCTAAGAAATGATGTTCCAGTAGTTTTTCCAGGATAGGGCCCGGTAGGTCCTCCCAAAACTCGGCAGGTAGAACAGCCCAATCTTCCATTAGAAGATTGATTACAGTGAGCGCATCCAACTGTCCGTTCCATTCCTCAAGTCTAAGCATACAAATTCACTATTAGCATACAGTTTTCAAAGGTTGTATCGTGGTTCGAATGTCTTACTCGTGAAGGATGAGAGAAGCGTTCGGATGCATGTGTGAAGGCGAATTGAAACTGAAATCCGATCCGGTGAAGATCACGTCCCGCGATATGGTACGATTTATGCATTGAACAGGAACTGTTAATAAAACACAATTAACAAATCATTGCATGCTCAACGCAAAGAATTACCTCTTAGGCTTGTGCTGTCACTCGGTGTAATTGCCGTAGAATAAACTTCCGTCGTGCCCATTCCGTGTAAGTTGAGCCAAAGTAGCT
Source organism: Lepidurus arcticus (assembly GCA_003724045.1). Classification (NCBI taxonomy): domain Eukaryota; kingdom Metazoa; phylum Arthropoda; class Branchiopoda; order Notostraca; family Triopsidae; genus Lepidurus; species Lepidurus arcticus. The sequence goes on along the minus strand of RJJA01000245.1, from coordinate 33,360 downwards.
TCTCCATAGGCAGATCTTGAAGGTACTCCTGCAGAATGCGATCTCTAACTTCCTTGTGGATCGCGTGGAGTGCGTTTGGTGTTAAAGTAGCAAACTCTTCCCGATTCAGCCCCAAGATGACGAAATTCAGCGCTTCCGTTAACAAGCTATCCCATTGGTTCGGCGGCCCGAACGCTTTTTTGACCATGTCGGCGATGACTTTAAGCTGGTCAGGTGAACAAGCTTCTAACTGTGAGTAGAAACCCACTCCCAGTTGTCTGGAACGTTTAAAAAATATAGTAAATCTACATAAGAAAAACTACTGAACTCGTACTTCAAAGTATCTGGGGTAAGAATCGCTGTAAGCTGCCGAAGTGTGAGGCCACAGGTAAGAGCCCCAAGTAGTTCAACATGGTACGGATCAGTCGGGATTCGTCGCTTTTGACTGTTGAGCAACGCTTGGGCCAGCGCTTGAACTTGTTCGGCTTTCCATCCTTTGGTGGCTCCCAATGCGCCTACAGCGTCCCAGGAAGTCAAGTTCAGGTATTGCAAGTGCCACAAGGGGATTCCTAACGCCACGGGTCCAAGTTGGGTTAAGATTTCCGTGGGAACATTGCCAGGGACGCCCCAACGACAACGGATGATACCCCAAAGCGCATGCGCTTCCTCAGAAGTCATGTCCGGGTTCTGAGCCAGGAATATGGGCTTAAGGCATTCCATGAGTCCGTTGTAAGAGAGTTTGGCCCATTGGCTCTTATCATACGCGGCGCTACCCGCGAAGGTGACTTCGTCACACGTTAAACCATCAAACTTGATATGCCTGCCTTCGATACTCGCTACCTGCTCGGCTTCCTGGCGGGCAAGCTTCTGGACGACCTGCCGAAATACATCGTCAAGTTCTTCGTCCCCAAAGTCGGGCGCTAAAGGATGCGCTTCTTGCAAGGCGGTACTTGGAGTCGAGGGGTGAAACAAGATATTTCCTAAGGAGGAGACGCAAAATTGGGTTTTAACAACTGCAGTAGCGCGGGCCAGACAAGCGGACCACAGCGGTAGCAAGCGACGTAAGTTGACTTGTCCAATGCTGTGGGATAAGCTGTAATGGTCATCCGGTTGTAGAAGAACGGCCAAACACCCAATCTCTTGTAAAGTACTCGAGTTCCAGGATTCTAAGGGTCCCCAGCTTTGGATCATGAAATGGTACAGGTAATCGCGTTCCAATGAACTCCGACACGCCGGGTAGGTCAAGGCGACGTCTTGTGGGGATGTCGATCGCTGTTTATAGATGAATCGGAAGATTTCTTGGGGTAAAGCGGCATAGGCATGCGCCGGGATATAGAATATAAGGTCCTGCAATTTAATTGCGTCTTCAAAGGTAATGCTTGCGGTGTTGATACGATAGCAAGTGACAGCTTGACCTGCATGAATGCTAAGTTCTTCGTAATTATAATTGTTGTAAATATTGGCGTATTTCAATGCTTGGAAGAAGTATGAGCAAGTTTCGGGTTTTATGTGAAGGTACACTTCCACGCTGAGTGGGTGAAAGGATAGCAGTAGTTGCCGGAATACTTGGAAATGATTCGGTTCCATCGAAACCAGTAACTCAACCTCGGACGAGTTGAATCGCACGCCGACCCATTGACGCAGACGTGGCATGAAGCAATGGTGTGTGCTGCGCGGCAGGGGACACGTGTATTGCTTTAAATAGTCGATGACGTCGCGCAGTGGGGCTTCCATGATCATACGGCAGGTAAAGAGAACCGTAGGCGGAGGAATCGTGTCAACAAAACATGTGTTGTAGTAGTTTAGCAGGGATTTCAAATCTGGGATAGAGTAGCGGACAATTTCGGGATGCAAGGTACAGAACGTACTGTCGGCGAGGCCTCTAACAACTTCCAGATGCTCCAGTGGCAAGTACTGCATCAACAACGTGGAATTGTAAACCGGGAAGTGTCGAGCCAAAGCTGCCGATTGTGCGGGGTTTAACTCTTGCATTACTTGTTCCCATTCTTCGATTGGTCGTGAGGTGCCATTATTTAACAGCTCGGAGCTATCAGTTAAGGGTAAGTACTGGACTGTGAGAGTGTGTTCGGAATCGAACAGGTCTTGGATAGTCGACTTCAAGGCGTAGAGGTCTTGCGGAGTCAAATAGGGAGAGGTGGATAGCTCTTCGAGGGAGGTTAGGGTAAGGTGACCGTTGTCTGCTAGCGTTTGCAAGTCTTTGGTACTTAGAGCTGAGAGGGCGGGTCCTAAAGAGAGTAGAGAAGAGTAATCTTCGGCTTGGAGGAGACGGTAAGCGACCCAAGTGGCGAAGGGTGAATTGGGGTAGGTTTTAGCGAATTTCACGAAGGACGTGATGGCTAATTGTCCCTGAACAACGTCCGTATGAATGGCTGCGAGTTGCGTGTACGAAAGACACGGAATTAATGGCCGAATGGAGTTTAGAAGTTGCAGAAAACTTTGTGCGGTCAAACCAGCCCAGTCCACATCGGGGTGAAGAGAGTTGAACAATACAGCACCCTGCTCGGGGTCCAACTGGAGATCCGCATGACCCTCCAACCACTGTTGAACCTATGCAAAAAGTTTTAAGGTAAATTCCTTTCTTCTTGACAAATCGTAAGAATAGTGAATATGCGAACCAATTCCACCGGATTGTCGCCCATGTTATCGAGAGGGAAAGCGTCGCGGATAGGATTGGATGGTGCATCGGTCAAGTAGCAGACAACTTGGTTCCATTCTCGGCGTTCCGACGCCGTCAAAGCAGCTGCAGACTCTTCCAAAGTTGTTTTCAAAGTCGCCCTGTTTGGTTAAATAGAAATAAGTTTAACCGAATATAATATTGTATATTTAGTTGTGTTAGATAAACTTTCTTACGGATCGCTCAGTAAGCTGCTCATTCGGTCAGCCGGGTGCGGTAAGGGCAAAGCGTCTGCAGTGGAGGCGGGAATCGTCAATGTGGTTTGAGCTGTCTGTTGCAAAAAATGGGAAGTTGCAACTGCACCCAAAGTCCCTGCTTGTGACACGTATTCTAACAGTTCAGGGAATATCGGGTTAGCTTGAGTGGCTGGCGAAGCGGTCTGAAAACGGTAATACATAATTAATGTATCTTGAAGTATAACTTATTCTCTTTCTTATTTCTCTATTAGTTCAGGACTACTGCAAAGGAAATTACTTCAACAATCGAAGCGAGGAAGGCTATTGGCAGTTGATCCCACGTTTCGCGAGGAAAAGCAGAAATTCCGTCGTGTAGAAAAGTCGCTATTTTGTTTGCTGGAATGCCGGCCATGGGACAGAGACTGGTAAAAAAAGGTGTGTTCAAGTTTTGGCTAATACTAAGTTACTAACTAACAAATTTAAGGAATTTTATACTGTTTGTTCTGGAAGAACAAAATGAAATTAAAACCTACTTGCTCTCCAAGGCTAAGCGTTCCTCAGAGGTTGTACCGCAAGTACGGAGCTGGCTGTCCAAAGTTTCGTTGCCCACTTTCATTGTTACGTAAATGATCGGACAAGATTCTAGTTCCGGTTTACTCGTAAGGGTCACAGAAAGAAACGTATTGGTTTCAGCGGAAGAATCGCTATCCAAGAGTGGCAGGGCATACGGCTCATCAATAATGTAGTCTTGGGCAGGCAACAATGAAAACTGGAGCATAAGGGTGACTAAAAGAGAATTTCAAGAATGAATTTTAAAACATCATCGTATTAGACTAACGATCGAATGAACTCTTGGGCAGGAAACAATGAAATCTGGAGCAAGAAGGTGACAAAAGAGAATTCCAAGAATGAATAAGTTAATATTCATCGTATTACATTGACGATCGAATGAACGGACCCTAGCATTGATCAGATGCTAAAGCTTACGGATTCTGCTGTCTTAAATCTTCAAACAAAATAGAAATCTCAAAAGATATAAACTTACCTAGTATGTATGCTCCAGAAGCAACATACTTCCCAGATAGCCACATAGTGTAAAAGGGTATGCTCACTCCCCTTTACGGAAGCACTGATGTACGCTACAACAATGAAAGCCTAGACCGAAATAACACGTCCACTTGCTTGCAAGTTGTGGTACCGAATGAGTTATTTGGCTCGCCGCGTTTGTGCGACCAGAATCGAGAAGAAAGCTCGGTAAGTGACGTAATAATGAAATATTTCGAGATTTCATTGTTGCTAACAATGAAAATTTGTGTATGACGCCCAACCTAGAACATAAAAGGAAGCAATACATACATAAAGTTGTATATGAATAAATTATAAATAACATAAAAAGAGCTTAAAAAATCATAGAAAAACACAAAAGTTCATTAATATAACCAATTCTTTCGTTTACTACTCTTTACCTTTTTCAAAATCAGCGCCACTTTTTAAGCCTCAATATGATTGGCCGTAAGGACGGACGACTGAATCCAAATTAAAATGAAACTAAATAGGTTTTAGTTAATGGTATTTTAATTTATTAAATTATTTTTGTCTATTTTGTTATTATTAAAGCATGATACGGTTTTGCCAAAACTGAAAATGTGTTTTTTAGAGTAGTTTGCCTCTGATTCGTGTTAACTTCTTTTCCGGTTACGCCACACCATGTCTCTTTTGCTGTGCCGGTTTGCGAGAGCACACAGCTTACTCAGCCAAGCCGTTTCTAAAACGTCTAACGGGCATTTAAGTGGAAACACGTATTTATCTGTATTAAATTATTGTTCGCCGCATTTTTCCGAGTCAGAAATGTCTTTCAGAGATCGCAAGTAAGTCACGTTTTCGTACATTTTTGGTATTCTATTCTCCTTTGCACGCTGTAAACGCCATTTTGTTCTCTACAACTTTCTTTATTGCGTTCTACCAGTATGGTTTTCTCAGCTTTCGTTTCTTTCCAAATCTATGGCATGGTTTTTTGAATTATTTAAATCGATGTCACAAGTGGACAGTTAGTTTTTAGCTAGATATCGTACGTAAACCACGTGTTTCAGAAGACAAAGGAGAAAAGCTGAATTGGCTAAACGCCATATTGTCTAGCTCTTGCACGCCTTTCCTTGTAACGCTTAAATTCATTCTTGTTTTAAGCAACCCGGTAAAGTGCGTTAAATTAAAATTGGGGTTTAATTAGCCTTTCTTGCTTGTGCAAGGCGGTGCCAGTCAACCTCATACAGTTTATATTTCATTTACATAGCATATAATCGTAGGCTAAAAGAATACGATCAGAAATGCGAAACTGTTTTGCCAAGGTATTCATTAATTTTTTTCTCTTTAATTAGTGGTCGTGACGATCGCAACGGTTATGGTGGCGGTGGCGGTGGGTTTGGAGGAGGCCGCGGAGGTGGCGGTGGTTTCGGTGGCCGGGGAGGTGCCAGCAGTCGTGGAGGCCGTGAAGATTTCAAGAACAAACAGCCAGGTGGTGGACTACGCAAGCCACGTTGGGATACTGGCGATTTACAACCTTTCGAGAAAAACTTCTACCAGCCCCATCCTGCAGTAGCCGAGCGTCTTCCACAGGAAGTTGAATCTTACCGCGGCGAGAAAGAAATGACCATCAAAGGCCCCAATCCTCCTAACCCCATCACTCGATTTGAAGAAGCCAACTTTCCTGATTACGTCATGCACGAAATACGGTAATAATTAAAAGCTTGTCTATAAATTAAACTTGTATTCATGAGGATATCATCAAAATTCTAATGACAATTTTCCGTGGATAATTCTTTATACGCTATTCTGAAATTTTTTTACGTTACTAATAGCTCTGTGGCCTTGGGAATTGAGGACTAATTTCGGAATTTCCATTTTAGGCGTCAAGGGTTCAAAGAACCTACTTCTATTCAAGCACAAGGCTGGCCCATTGCTCTCAGTGGAAGAAATATGGTTGGCATTGCCATGACTGGTTCAGGAAAGACTTTAGCTGTAAGTTAACCTACAGAAAGTTATATTCGAAATAAAATAATATATTAATCCTTATTCCGTTTTTCTAGTATACTTTACCCGCTATTGTTCACATTAACCATCAGCCGTATTTGGAACGTGGTGACGGACCCATCGCTTTGGTTTTGGCCCCAACCCGTGAATTAGCCCAACAAATTCAAGCTGTAGCAACGGAGTTTGGAACGTCTTCCAAGATCCGCAATACATGCGTCTTTGGAGGGGCTCCCAGAGGACCACAGGTAAATTTGGATGGGAATTCAGTTTTCTATTTGTTATTATTTTTTCGTGGAAACCCTCTTATTCTTGGCACCTTGTTAACTTTCATATGAGTTCAAGGTGAATGTTTTTTACTTGGAGGAAAAGTAAAAGAAAGGGGGAATGTTGCCTTCGGTGTCTAAAGCTAAACATAGCTAGATTCCATCCTCTGACATCCCTACATTTATCTTTAACTTGATAAAAGTTTGTGTGAAGTTCAAAGCACTTAGATCAACTTAAGTCACTTGACTAATTGTGTTTTATCGTGTTTATTGAATAGGCACGCGATTTGGAACGCGGAGTGGAAATCTGTATTGCTACGCCTGGTCGTCTTATTGATTTCCTGGAGTCTGGGAAGACGAACTTGCGTCGTTGTACTTACTTGGTTTTGGACGAAGCTGATCGTATGTTAGACATGGGCTTTGAGCCCCAAATTAGGAAAATTTTGGAGCAAATTCGACCTGATCGTCAGACGCTCATGTGGTCAGCCACGTGGCCGAAAGAAGTACGTCAGCTCGCTGAAGAATTCTTGGCCGATTACATTCAGATCAACATTGGCTCACTTACTTTGTCTGCCAATCACAATATTCTGCAAATAATAGATGTCTGCCAGGAACATGAAAAGGAAAACAAGTAAGCGTTTTAAGTCTGTCGAGAAAATTTCAACGTTTACATGGCATCCATTTCACTTTTTTTCGCTTTGATCATTTGCACTTTGTTTTTGAGTTTATATTGGATTCGTTGATATGGCAAATGTTTCGAGTAGCAAAGATAATAATGTACGGGACAATGTTTTGCCAAAGGCTGCAGCTGCTGCTGGAAGAGATCATGTTTGAGCGCGACAACAAAACCATCGTTTTCGTCGAGACAAAAAAGAAAGTGGACGACCTCACGCGAAAGATGCGTCGTGATGGGTAAATCCTGCCTCTGAATTTCACTATTCGGTTGTGAAAAAACGGCCTACAGTTAAAAAAAAAGAAGTTTCGCGGTTTTGCTTACTGCAGCAGCCTACCTTCGTTTTATTTTTCGTTTCATTAACGGAACAGAGTATCTGAAAAGACCAATCTCGCACCTGATCTCTCTCATCCCGAAAGCGTGGCAATTTAGTTGGTGTCGTGTCCAACAATTTGCCAGACGTAGTCATTAATTTGTTTTTTGCACCTTTGCGTGTTTCTTGCTTGTTTCTTTCTCAGACTGATGCGATTATTACACGAAATTGGAGGCGATGATGACAGCAAAACAATAGTATTTGTGGAAACCAAGAGGAAAGTGGAGGCAATTACGAAGAGTATGCGTCGAGACGGGTAAATTGATTTGAGGAGTTTTGTCGAAAATGGTAGTGCTTGTTTTTTATTTCTGTGATCGGGAGAGAGAGATACCAAAGGTGCATTTGTCGTTTTCCCCAAGCTTTAAAAAGGCAGGCTAGCCGCAGGGCAAACCGAGGCCGTTTATAGTTTTTGTTTTAGTGCTAAATCTTTACTTGATATTCGTAGATGGCCTGCAATGTGTATCCATGGTGACAAAGCCCAACCTGAGCGTGATTGGGTACTTAATGGTGAGTTCTTGTTTGCTTGCCCGGAAATTCTGCTTCTTTGTTTGTCAGAACCTTTAGTAAATCTATCTATTTATATTATAAATTGTTGTATTGTACTCAGTCTAGGACCTGGTTGCGCTTTCTATTGATTTAACATAATTTTTGTAGGGACAAAAGTATCGATTACTTATGTTTTAAGAATCGGGTTGTTAAACTATCGATAGCCAATGATTTTGGAATCGATTTTTTAAAGCTATCGATTGTTAACGGACTAAGAATCGAATATTTTGTTCTTTCGTTGTTAAAATATTTTGCTTGCTATCTTGCAAAAATATTTTAAAATACATTTTGCTTGTTGTGTAAAAATTGACATCAGGGTATCGAATTAGTTATAGATAGCTAGTTTATAATGGTATTTCTCAATCTGGGTTGGGTTTGATTTCTTTGTTTGTTAATAGAATTCCGAACGGGAAAATCTCCCATTTTGGTGGCAACTGATGTAGCAGCACGTGGATTGGGTAAGTGGAATGCATTCAGGTGTTTCTGTTCTTTGTTCTTTTATTTGCTATAGCCAACGTCAGTCAAGCACGGTGGGCGTGGTCAGGAACCAGTAGACACAGCAGTGACAGTTAATTAGTTCCAGAGCCTTTTGGACTCTTACTTTACGTAGAGTCAGCTTTCAACTACCCACGTTTTTTTACCTTTCTCTTGATGTCTAATCTTGGTTTGGTTTCTTTATTGTTTTTTCTTTTAAGTTTTTCTGTTTTGTTCATCTTTAAGATATTTTAAAACATGTAATTAACCCGCGTGAATGGACTGAGTATAAGTTGCGAAGGTGTGAATGGTGGGTAGAAAGCAAAGAGTTGGTCCTTTTTCTGTGAGAGAAACACATTATATCGAGATAAGATGTAAGGCCGATGTTAGTAACTTGTGGGCGTGGTCTCGTTTGTGTTTCAGAGGCACGGCAGGCGGGCTGAGAACACATATTGCCTTTGTTGTTTGTTCAGAGACATTCAGAAGTCTTTTACTGAAACATACTCAAAGCCAAGAAAAGGACAGAAGGCCAAAATCACTCCCCCGAAAACCCCGGTCCGCCGTTTGTGTTTATTATTGCCAACGGGCGCGGTACACGGGAGGGTGGGCCCTATGACTGTGTCCTTGTACAGCTTTGTTCCCGTCCTCGTGCCTCGGAGGCTCTTCAACAACCACCACGCCGGAATTACAAAATGACGCTGCTGGGACCATAACTAAGTAGCACCACTCCCACGTGACGTTCCGCCCTCCCTCTGTGGGCTGGACAACACAAAATTCTGGCTGGCTGGATAAATTAGCACGTTGCCCATTGGCTGCTGTCTGGTTGGAACCGCCCACAATTGCAAATTCCGCTGAGAAAGTGTCATAAGCAGGTAGGAAGCCAAAAGTATCTTGTGGGCGGCCGACTTTGTAGCGGTGACTCGGGGAATTCGTAAATATCGTTTCTGTTTATGTTTTTCCTGTTTTATTTTTGTTTTAATTTCTTCAATTTTATTTGGGCTTAAAATTATTACAAAAAGTTCCGGATGAAGCATGGGGTATCTTGTCTACAAAGAGGATTGTGTTGTTAACCTGTAAATTTGTGTGGTTGCCAGATGTGGATGATGTCAAATTTGTCATCAACTTTGACTACCCGAACTGCTCGGAAGATTACGTGCATCGAATTGGACGCACGGGAAGATCGTTCAAAACTGGAACGGCCTACACGTTCTTCACGCCTAACAATGGAAAGCAAGCGAATGAGCTGATTGGTGTTTTGAAAGAAGCGAACCAAGTTGTGAACCCCAAGTTGGTAGAATTGGCATCCACGTCGAGAGGGATGGGTGGTGGCCGAGGTGGAGCTAGGCGTTGGGGAGGTGGCGGTGGATGGGGTGGACGAGGAGGAGGGGGTATGGGAAACCGGTGGTGAAAGGTAAAATCTTGCATTGGCATAAAAAGTGTATTTTGTTGACATTGTTTGTTGCATTTGCAGGATGAGTAGCAGATAGAAGACGTCCATTCCTCTGGTTTACCTAAGATCGTCCGGCGCAAAGCGTTCTGAGTTTTCGTTCATTATCCACAAGTTGACTTTTTTTTCTTTCGTTGACTATCGTTATTATTTCCCATATACTCCCACTCGGTGTTTCGTATTGTAACCCAAGATCGGACGTACCAAGTCTTATGAATATAACGATTCATTTGGAATAATGATGCGTTTTCTTTGTGTTTTCTGAACTGTATTCTTTCTTATCTACAGATTTCATCTGTGGCTAGCTTGTTTAAGATTGAACGATTCATTTCGAATAACTATGCTTTTCTATGGTTTCTGAACTGTATTGTTCTTTCTTATCTACAGGTTTTAACTGTGTCTGGCTGTTTTAGCTTGCTCTTTTTGACATTTTGAGGACTCGTACGATCACTAGGTTCAGTGATGCGAAGCAGGGGCACCAGGTTGGAAGTTACGTTCTTCTTCGCCATGAGGCCAGAAAGTAGGCTTGTTAATGGGATCCAATGCCTAACAATAAACGGTTAAAGATAATTGTCATTAAGGAGACTAAACTTCTTTTACGATATCAGGGAAGGCATCCTTGAAGTCTTCCATGGTCATCTGATCGTATGGAACCATGTTTTGCCATTTGGCAAGTTCTTGCTTGTAAGAAGCAATGCGCGCATTAGATTCGACGATATATGCGCTGATTTCCTTGGCCTAAAAGCGAGATTTTCTGTTCAATTATCCACTGGAGTTGCGTAGATTAGTAAACTTACAGCCTCCTTTTCTTGGGCATCAACTTGAGGAGAAACCGTGTCAGCAGGGTAGGGAACGTTCAAGGTAGACATTTGCTTTTGGAAGTTGTCTACCAAGCCAGAGACAGTCACACGAGACTTATAATAGGTCCAGTCGAGTGCAGGTGGGTTTTCGGGGTTAACCAGGACTCTATTAAAGGTAAAACAAGTTAGTTTAAGGAACAGATATAAAACAATAAAGATTTAATGATTAGTTTTGATTACTTGCGCAAGTAGCCATCGGAACGGGCTTTGAAAGCGTTGAAAAGCTGGCGTTGATTTTCGGGGACTTTCTCGGCCAAGGCAGTCCAATTGATGGACGACTGGGCAATGCGACGAGCAGCCATTATTATTACAGAAAGTTTACTACACGACACAACTTGCCCAAATATGCAGTAGCTACTGCAATGGCGCCGGAAACGGAGGCGGAGCGAACTGCAAGCGAAAAGCTAAAAAGCGAACCGAAACACCAAGCAAGGAGCGTCTACTATGGAGTTGATACCAACGAAAGTTTGAAGCCAATTTCGACACAAGCACCCTCAAGTTTCAGACGCCGAACTTCCCCCAAACGGCGCGAAATTAAATGTATGATAGTTGTTTGCATTACAAATAACATTTGAATTGTATTCATGTGTTTGTTATTAGAAATAAAAAGTTTTTTTGTGATTAAGGAATTTTGATAATTATCTATTAGTGTTTCAAAGGTTCATACAAATCAGCTTTAAAAAAAATCTACTGGAAGCAAAACAAACTGAAAATTTAAACAAGCAACTTTTGCATATGTCTTAGATACAAAGATAATACAATATAATAAAGCAAACTTCCAGAGAGTACAAGGTATGGCTGTAGGCGAACCGGCACATTTTTACAAATCGAACAAAAGATGGATGCTATTCTCATATACAGTGTATCCTATGCAAGTTCAGGCGTTGGATTTATAGAAGTTTCAACACACTTTATGTATGGGCGTATGACCGAGTGGATAACACGCAAGCCTCGTGATCGAATGGTAGCAGGTTCGAAACCCGGTTGAGGAAATTTATTTCGTAAAAAAACGAATTATTAAATGGCTCCCTTTCTCTGTACCTTATACCAATACAAGGTTCCTATACCAATATCCGATATTGTGAAGATTCGGCATCACGAGCTCGAATATCAGGGATAGGAAACCGAGCAGGGAGTTGGGAACAGGGAAGGGGCGAGGCTCTCAATTTTTGACGATTTTTCAAGGGGACCCCCTTGATACAACGTTATTCCTTATGGAGAAAAGCCCTGAAAAAGCTTTCTTGGCTCAAAAAGAAGCCACGCCTACTTTTTGGCCGAATCCACCAATAGGATTCGTTCTTTTTGCCTAGGCCCCACCCCTTTTAGCGGATTTTTTGAAAATCACACAAAAATGTTACAAATTTTCACTTTTATTTAAAAAATTACAAGTACTTTCAGCAAAAAAGGACATTTTCGGAAATTAAATTTCAGGGGAAATTTTGGGGACAAATAAGCAACTTAGGGATTTTAGTGGAAGCAAAACTTCTCATTTGCATCATTTTAGAATATTATTTTCGGAATTAAGAAAGTCACAGAACAAAGATTACAACAGATACGGAAAACTGAGCTTCAGAGCAATGCTTGGTAAGGATATATTTGACAATAAAATACACACAAAAAATCAGAAAACAAGCGTCACAACTGTACTCAATTCTCAAAAATTGTGTAATAATACACAAAGAACCCAAAAGCTGCAATGCTGAACATCGGGACCCTTCCAATGTGTCAATCTTCCCTTAAGGAAAAACAGCTGCAGTTGGAGTGGTTAATAATTGAAATGCAAACACAAAATTTAAATAATCAATTCTTCATATTATTTAGAAAATGCACGAAAGATGAGACTTATTGCATAAAACTGTTTATACCACCAGTTTCACAACCAGAAGATAGATTGGTTCTTGAAAGCAGCAAGAAATCTTATTTAGGGTTGTTCAGTAGTATGCTCCTCCTTTTGTGTACCGAATACAGGAAGCCACTAACGTTAAAAGCACCTAAGAGAAATACAATAGATATGAAAATAATATAAACACATCGCATATTATATTACCAAAATACTGGCGCAGTTCCAAATTTGGCACAGATTCTTCCAGCGTCATAATTATGCGCTAAAGCATAATCCAATAACTACAATCTTGGCCGTAGGACGATTCGATATAAGGATGATTTGAAGGATGACCTCTCAAGGGCCAATTACATTACGGCGTAACCACACAGATATTAACATACTTTTAAGCCGTATTAATAATTAGATCATAATGACGGCTAACCGCGACGTAAAGAGGACGGACCTATTGCATTCCTTTTATTATTACGGATCTATACAATACTATTAAACCATTGAACACATGTTAACCCCACACATAAAATCTCCTATATGATGTGGTTATACTTGTGAACAGCAGCTGACAAAAGATGAAAAAAATAACCCAACGGTATCTTGTCTGGACTTGCCCAGCCTAAATTTAGCAAGGCTGTCTGTTCAAAACGTAATAAAGCGTCTGCACACACCCAAACGTTTGAAAGTAAAAACAACAATCAAAATAGGCACGAACTCCATAAGAAAAGCTAAATTAACGCTTGTGAATCAATGTGAACATCGGCCATACCTGAAAATAGAGTAAGTTGTAGCTTAAAACACAACTATCCTAAACCACAACGGCAGTTTTAATCTCCACGTCCAACACGTTCGGCTGCGCGAGCGCAACTGAGGCGAGGCGGGGCTGCAAGCTCTGACGACAGCCCCTTCGGCCATTTAGTAGCGCGCTATTCAAACCCAATGGAGCTCTCAAATGAAATATATTTTTTCTTAAGGTTTACTTTACATAAACAGGCTTAAAAAATTATCCAGAATAATAAAGATAGACAAGATCAATAAGCTAGGAAGGAAAATTGAATGCCGTATCAAACTGCTTCAAACTTTCTTCAAAAGTGTCGGTTCCACAATAGATGCTGATGCTCCATGTACGAAGTAATTGAATCGACCTCTTTGGAAATCAGATTTCGGCGTGAAGCTTTTGGAATTCTTTACTATGTTTCGAGTCGACTTAAGCTCACACAAAAAGGCTTATTTTATCACCTCTAAAAGTTCTTAGATTTTTCATCGAGAAGCAGACTTGTTTGAAGTCAGTTCGGAACGATTTTCTACTCTTCATTATTCATTCTATATTAGTTGTTTGAATGTCTTTGAGGAAAAGTCTTTAAGAATTTTGCTAACAGACTTTTAATATAATGTATTTCTTAATATCATCACTGTATCAATTGTAAATTGTAATTAACCTTCTAAAAAAGCTGAACATGCCAGATGAATTTCCATCAATGAGAGCAATTGGTTCCAGAGAGTCGCAACACGTTATACATGCAAAATTTAATAAACCTTACGAACCTTAATTTTTTTTAAAACTGTCAAAATGTCTGGCCAGAGTGAGCTATACTTTTAGTTTTGGTTAGTTTCAGGCGTTTTGAAATCATGTTTCTCACGGAGTAATTCCAGTCACAGCTGTTTGTCTCATCATAATTCGCTCTGCAGCACGGTACCAGTCGGTTGTGGGAATCGAAACATGGTGGTACCTGACAGAGAGAAATGAAAAAATAACTGTGGTTGGGCCATAATTAAGTCGCCTTGGTAGTCTCGCATTCAATCCCACCGACTGCTTTTGCTTTTACTATAATGCTACATCCGGACATGTTTGCTTTATGTAAGAAACGCGCGTCACCTGTCATAACCGACGTATCTGTCATTGCCGGTCGACTGCCGTCATCCCCACACACTATTTCGTGAAACTCGGAAGGAAGGTTCGCTTTGGTCTTGTCGGAACCCCCGTTGAGCCGTCTTGTGACCAAACTGTTGTCTCCCACATGGGTGCCAGTAACGCTGTCCCTTCCAGTCGCGCATTTACACGCCTATATTGCCGGAAAACGCATTACATTAACTTTTTCTATAAGATATTCGTAATACCTTGAAAAAGCTCTTCTTGAAATTGTCCGACAAAAAAGCGTAGATCAAAGGATTCACGGCGGAATTGGAATAGCAAAGACATCCCGCCAGCAAGAAAACGACAATCATGGTTGGAGATTGCCTTTCCTTGGGAGGACTGGTGATCAGGGCGATTTGCGTAACCCAGTAAGGAAGCCAGCAAAAAACATACACAACTATGACTGTCAAGACGAGCTTTGTCACTTTGCGGTGAGACTTTTTCTTCCCCTTGGATTTCCTCATTGGTCCCACACTCTGAAACAACAATTGGACGTTAATTGTGATTTGGACCTCAGAGCTTTACTATAGCTTTGTTTGGCTAGCCCATGTTACTTGAAGTTTCCGCAGTACCATTACATAGAATGACACTATGAGCACGAAGGGAATGGCGAAGGCTAATGTGAAGGTATAGAGTGTGAACGCAGACTGGGAGTTCATTACGTCGCTTTCCGGCCAGTAGATGTTGCAGTTCTCACTTCCACGGTAAGGTAATGTATGCGCATACATAACTATAGGAATTACCATTAACCCCGAGGCTGCCCAGGCTGCCAGGGCAACTGTCTACGTACAGGATATAAAAAGAAAAGAGATAAATAGGATTAAAGGGATTCGATACGGTACACCCTCTAGAAAAGTATTCACCTTGGCTAAAACCGGCGTCCGGAACTTTGTGGACGTGATAGGATGACAAACGGCAAAATAGCGATCCGCACTCATCACGGTCAGCAAAAGCGAGCTCGTAAATTGATTCATGGACGTCGTCGTCATGTAGACCTATAGATCGAGGATGAGGGTAATAAAAAGGAAAGCATGTATTTGGCGGCGAGTATGTATTTGGCACATTTGGCTTCAACACGAATTCCTACCTTGCACATAATGTTGCCAAAGGGCCACGTTCCTAGACCCACCGTTATCATTAGAAACGGAATGCCAATAAGAAAACTCTCGTCAGCGATAGCCAGGTTCAGAATATACCAATTGGTAACCGTCTGCATTTTTGAGTACCGCAGAATAACATAGATGACTAGCGTGTTCCCAAACAATCCCACAAAACAAACCAGTCCGTACAAAGCCTTTTGTTGTGTTTCAATCAGCAAGGTAAACAACGCTGAAAAAAGTATGGATTTTCCTGCAAGTTCATGTTTACCTGCACCATGATGTTTAATATGGTATAGTAGGTGCCATTTTGGTCCGCGAAGTCGGTAATATTGGAGGAATAGTTCCACGTACTTTCCAGGAGACAGCTACTGCTGTTACATGTTGGGAGTGCCACATCCATCACAGAACCATGGATTTTTGTACAGTACCTAGAAAGTTGCGTGTCCTAAGAATACCCTCTCACCTTTACTTTTACGACAGGCGAGGGATCAATTTGTCAGAAATCCCGAAAGCTTTTTATTTTTGCCGGGCTTGGCTATTGTCCTGTGGTACCCGCATAGGACACGGCGGAGAGTCATGAAACACAAGGAATAAACAACGCCAAGCCTGTGCTATGATCTAAACTCGACGGAAAATAACATGTTAAAGTCGTAAAATAAATACAATCTGACTATTCTTTCTCTTTTTACCTGGGAAGCGGCATTCATGCACAAAGAAAAGCCTGGCGCACAAGTGAGGGGATCGATCGGAAATCCAAACGAATCTAGAGAGAGAGGTAATGAAATGAGAAGGGTATATAAGACTTTGCATAGACCTATCACGGTCGGTCTTGAGAGGCCTTATGATCGCAGCCGAAAAAAAGGATACGTGCAATACCGCAATTGTACAAAGCACGTACAGGGTTCGGTTTAGGCCTTTAGCCCTTTCATTCCGAGTGGCACAACAACGTGAACAAATCCCTCGGTAATTCCCCACCTAAGTGACACGGAAACTATATGTTAGCGGATCAGAAAGTTCTTCTGGTTCGAGAGAGGATCCTCGTTAACGAAGTAAGGGATACAAAGAATGGAGAGTAATTTTCGCTACGAAGTCGGGAACGAGGTGCAGGTACTAGTTAAACGACCTCCGGGAAAATGGGCCCTCAATCTCTTGTCAATCCCAAGGAAAAGCGCTGCCCTGCGCGAAATACAAAGTTCAACCCTATTTGCACGTCGGTCTTGTTGTTCGTACTGAGCGACATACGCTCATTTCTACGGTAGGTGAGCTGAGCAGCAACACCGCACCAAGTAAAAGGTCTTCCCTTTTAAAACCATGTCATAAGCATGCAAAGAGACGAGGTCTCTGTCAATTACGTTGTCTGTTGCTCTCCGCCTGGTCTTTTCAAAAATAAACATACTGATTGATTAGAGAAGCTCTCCCCTAGCAGTTGCCTCTAGTCTGAAACTTATACGAGGAAGAAACTGACGGACTTGGTTGAGCGCCGTTGTCAACGGCTTCACCACGCACTCCATTTCGTTCCCTCTCTCGTTCCCCACTCAAGTTATTAAGCTATTTAAGTGACTCTTGGCATCTAACATTAGCGTGGAGTTAAAATGCACAAAGTACCCCTTTAGTGAAGATGTGTCTCATTGACATGGGAAGGAATTACAAGTGGATGAAGAAGGAATTACAAGTGGTAAAATATCTCATCAAAACGACACCGACTTACCGAGATTTATGGTCCGGGGTTCCTGGCCGTTGTCCCACTTGGCTTACTTGCACTCTTTTGTAAAACTTCCAAACTGACACAAGGAGGAAAAAGCCTCGTCTGAGAGAGGCTTTCAGGTTTCCAGCGCGTGCGTTCACGTAAACGGTCTCCATGTGCCGTCGGTCTCCATGCACGGTATTTATTGACCCTGCGCACAAAACCTTAAAGAGACACTTTCGTTAAACACGTAGTCGTAAACATTTCGCAATTAATCCTCCCAGTTCGTATTTGCCGGCAGACTTCGCGACCAAGCTGCTATGAGCTCGTCCCTCCATGACAGAATTGACGAAAGTACTATTAATAACGGCGAGAAATTCGTTGCAAAAGGGAGACCTTAGCTAAAGGATACACGGACACGGAGCTCGCCAATTCATTATTCATGGCACTCTCTGCTATATAGGCTCTAGAGTACGGGGTACAATTCCTGATCACTCTTACAGCAGGAAATGAGGGTACACGCCTAAGCTCCCGAGTTTTATCGATCAAAAGGCAAGTCCAACCACACCCCTGTGTAGCAACACAGCATAAAAGGTATTCATACATAAGGCATCTATTTTTCTCTCTCCCTCTCAAAGCTTGAGCAGTCTAACGGTAAATAGAAAGTAAAAAATGCCTTCATTCTTACAGGGCTTTCATCTCAAGAGAAGGAGGAAAAAAAACACATGTTGCGCCAGATCAAACGAAATGATTTAGCTTCAAATGGTTAAGAATTTCCTCGAGAATAACGGCAAAACGTCACACCTGTACGTTAAAGTGGCTTAAGTTATCAGAGAGTGGTCTTTACCTAACTCTTGAGCATGCAACACGAGAACAAAGAGAACGAGTAGGAGAAAAAAAGAAAACTACGCCCAGTCTGGTCCCAAAATTCGGAGTAAAAAGGAAAAACGTCGTCGTTGGGAAATGCACGGGCATAAGAGCTCTAATGGAGTTTTTATTTGTTTAAAAAAATGAAATAAAATCCGAGACGTTTGCTGTTCGTTGCTAGTAGAAACGCTATACGTTGCTTAGTAATACCACAGTTTTTTTTTTATTCAGGACAAAATTTCTTTTTCGTAAGACAGTATGCACGATATTCATTCCATACATGTAAGCCAAAATTGCACAAATACTTTTTGTTCTCACGTTTAACCACACGGGACGATGACCATCAAAGCGTTGTTTTAATTCAACCAGTATAAAAAAGCTTGTACGATTAATAGTAATTACCATAAGGGTTGTAGACTTGGCCTGCTGGTCGATTATAGGGCGGGGGTGCCAAGGGGTAATTCTGATAGCCCAGATTTTGAAAGTTCTGATAGCCACTGGGCAGGACACGCGGGGAAGGGGGTGGGTGGAAACCTGGACTGGCAGCGGGACTGGGATATGGATTATTGTTGCTGCTGGCGCCGGGGCTAGGCAGTCCGCGATGGACTTGTTGACTGTTGGTAAAGCGCGAGTAATCCGGCATGGGTGTCATGCTGCGCGGGATTTCAGTCCCGTAGGCCGCATTCGGGGGCATCATGGTCGTCGGCTTAAGTCGCGGCGGATAATTAGGGAAGGGTTTGCTGTTCACCGTCCCGTGAAAAGCGTTCTGGAGACCGGGTGAAGGCGACGGAGACGGATGAGAAGTTTGGGGCTGGGAAAATGTATACGCGGGCTGCGGGTAGCTCTGGAAGGGAGAACTTCGGCTAGTGTCCGGTTGCCGCGTATACGAAGGGGAAGCGGAGGGTAATTGGAGATCTCTTTCGTCAAACTCGTGGGCGGGCTCGCCTGCAAAGTTGCTGGGCGGGTAAATAGGTTCCGGTACCCCGTACGCAGTGCGAGAAAGCGGTCTCGACGGTATCGGGCGAGATAACGGTCGCGAGAAACTCGTAATTATGTCGTTAGCGTAACAGCTGGCCGGTCTTTCGGGGTATGCCAGCGGGGGTGAGCGCAAATCCTATTATTAGACGACAAAACACATAAAACATTGTCACTCTTTTTAGGAAGATACATGTTCATTGTTTGTTTCTTTGTGACTCGCCATAACTTGCTCTTACTTATGAACTTACTGTGACTTACTTTAACACAGAATAACTCGTTTCAACTTTAATCTGAGCGAAATTATGTTAAATTATTAAAACAAGGAGGTGTTCATAAATTCAAGAATATTCTACGAAACTGCATCTAATTCAAAGTTATGCATTACGACATTTCGGCGCTTGTGGAGTTTACACCCCACATGCTAAATACTATACTAACCCGGAAATGGACAGTATGCTTGGCATTCATAATGCAGAGGTTTCCGCGCGTGGCTCTTTACAATATACTTTGCACAGGCAGGGTAGAGCTGTTTGATTGACTTATTTCTATTATAATTTTATGAAAACAGTTATTCTGGTGTGTTGTCAGCACCCCACGACTGGTTAGCAAGCCATGAACCACGAATTATTCACCGAAACCCGCTACCCGCTACAGTGTGTAGGTTCCTGGGTTAGTATTTAGCATGTGGGGGGTAAACTTCAAAAGCGCCAAATTTCTGTGGAAATTCCTAGTTGTACATTATATATATATTAAAAACTATTTATAAGTACATTTGTCAAAAATGACTTGGTACGGCATTAAATAAATTGCTGTGGTTTCAAGGAATATTGAGTATTAATATTCGAAGAAAATTTTGTAAGAATTCTGAAAGTTTACGTACTTCATGCACTGCGATGGGCGTGGCTGGTTGCTGTCGATTGGTAGACTGGTTACTGGTCAGGCTCATATCTAAACCTTGGTCGTCTGATGACGGTGGCGGTGACAATGTCAGATTCCGCCAGGACGTGTTATTCTCATTGAGATCTTCTAAAGTGGAAGGATGGACTTGATTGTGCTCTAGATTGAGTTCATTCGAGTTGGTTGACCACAAACGCGAGCTGTAGTCCAACGCATGTTGAGCGACTTCGCGCTGGGTGTTTTCAGCTTTGGTCGCGAGGTCTACTTCCGCCTCAACTTCGTAAGATTGCTGCGGCGGAGGGACTAGATCATTGGAATACCCGGTGGTGGCCGGCGAAGACTGGCAAGTGGTCGTAGGGCTGGATACGGAAGACGAATCGTCACTCAAGTTTCTACCGGATATGTCCGAAACGGGTAAATCCTTATCCGTCGAGTTCTCTGTCTCTTTCCCGACAAAATCCTCCGCCACCAACACACTTTTACGCCAGCCTGGCTGCCGGCCACGTCTCTTGGCCCCCTTTTTGGGTTCGCTCGGGATGGGGTTTGCCGGACTGTCCCCACTGTTATTACTGCTGTTTTTCCGTCTTGGTTGCTGTCCAGAGACAAATAACGGAGTTTTGCCACGTCCGGGGTCCCGGACTGCACCCCCGGAGTACGCATCGAAAGTATAGGGTACACTACGTTCAACTTTGGGCATGTTGCCTTCGCTGAACCCGTGCCCTTTCTTCAGATGGACCTGGAGGCATTGCTTGGTGGAAAATCGAAGGCCGCAATCTTCCTCCGGGCATCTAAAACGAGATTTCCTGCTAACGCCATTAAAGTACAAAGGAAATGCATGGTTTGTTACTCACTTGAACGGTTTGACTCCCGAATGCGTCAACATGTGGATCTTCAGGTTCGACTTGTTCTGGAATAACTTTCCACATTGGTCGCAAGCACAGTTTCCTGTCATGTCTTTCTTGTGTACTTCCTTGAGGTGTCGCTGAAGAGCTGGGCGCGTATCGAATGACTTCTCACACAGTTTACACGAGGTTTGCTTGTTTGGCTCCTCGCTGGGTTCCCCATGGACTCTTTGGATGTGTGTCTTGAGTTTCTGAGGTTGGCAGAAATTCCGACCGCAAATGTCGCACTTGGGTCGACATCGTTGCGGATTTGCTGAACAGCCATACGTGCGGTGCATGTCCAAATAGTTGACTCGCAGGAAAAACTATAAAACAAGTTTGAATCTGATTTTAACATACGACATTTAAAAAAAAAAAAAAAAATACCTTGTGGCAAAAGTTGCATTGGTAAGCACCTTTGCCTTCATGGAACTGCGCAGCGTGCTGCACTAACGCTTCTTTGCCCACTAATTCTTCCCCACATACTTTACACGAATATTTCTTTAAAGAAAGGCTGCGAGTTGGATCGTGAAAGAGAGCGCAATGCTGCCGATAGAATTGCACATTCTCCAAGTCCAGGTCACAAGGGATGCATTCTATACCATAACTAGGTTTTAGGAGCCACATTCAGTTTGGATCATTTCTTACTTGTCGTTTCTGACTTGGTCTTGTCGACAAATTCTTCATCCTCCACCCAATACTGGAGCTCATGCCCTTTTTCGATGTCAGTTGTACTATACAGTTGCACCTTTTCATTCTTCCTCATGAAGGTCACATTAGCTTCCGACGGTTGACTCGCTGGACGTAAATGTCTCCACCAGTTGGACTTTTGGGGATTTATTGTACTGAAATAAACCGGGGAACCCTCTTCTGTCGACTGAAAAAGGGGGAAATAAACTGTATAAGACAAAGGGAGTTATTCGATTTTGAGTCCCAAAAGTTACCTCCCACAAATGTCTCATGGGAAAGGACTCCTCTATGTCCGCCACTTGGATGGCTTCGCCCATGAGGTACCCCAATTCAAAAAATTTGCATATGAACTCCGCCGATACTACGGTAAGTCCCCATGTCGAGTCTCTTTCTTCCAGGAGGAGGCACGAGGGCATTAAGTAGCAGGGTGTACCAATGTCGTCGTCAACGGAGCCGAAAAGGCTGCCGGTCAAAGGACTGCCCTCCTTCTTGATCCCATCTTCCGTCGCGTCCCCGTTTTCATCATTACCGTCACCCTCCTCATCCTCGTCGTCTTCCGGGCCATTATCTCTTCTCAGTGAAGTGTTTAACCGGTCCGCCCTGCTTTTGCTGCTCCCCTCTCTCCCTTCCCCGGCGAAATCATAGACCGACTCGCTACCGAGTCCATTGGAAACCTCGATAGCCCTATAAAAATAAGACAAAACCCAAGGCATCGTTAGAACCTACGACGTGAGGGCATTCGATAAAATCTTACCCAGAATAGTCCTTCCGGGAGGCAACAGTGACGGAGAGCTTACTCGTGTGAGTTTTGTACTGGTCGCCACAAGAGTCGCCATTGCTGGTACCGTCTCGCTTCTTCCCCACGCTCTTACTTCTCACTTGGGGGGAGAGTTCCGGGAAATCTTGCTCATCCAAGAAAGGGGAATCAGCATCATCGTCTTCGTCTTCATCAGCCAAACTGTGTTCGACAGGTTTTTCTATCGCCAACTTCCCAGAAAGCTCCAAATTGGGTATTTGACCCCTGGAGAAAAGAATAAAGTAAAAAGAAAAAAAACTGTAAAGTACTCCTCCTCAACCTAATATTGGCCACTCCCACAA
The DNA here is from genome assembly GCA_003724045.1 of Lepidurus arcticus. NCBI lineage: Eukaryota > Metazoa > Arthropoda > Branchiopoda > Notostraca > Triopsidae > Lepidurus > Lepidurus arcticus. The sequence goes on along the minus strand of RJJA01000245.1, from coordinate 10,900 downwards.
AGTAGAAAGGTTTAAGGGGAGCTAGTCTGTCCAGAACATTTTGGCTGCATAAGCTTTCGTTTCAAGCACGTGCAAGTGAGTAGCACGCGCAGACAGGAAGAAGAAGAAAGAGAGAGTTCATAGTATGAGCCGACGTATAAAATCGATAAAAGCTCCTCCCGCGTTCCGTTGGCAAGTCCAACCTCGAGGATACAAGGTATGCCCCATTCAATGCTTCCACACCCCAAACAACAACTTTGTTTACGTCTCTCCTAAACTACGCGGTTATTCTGTCGTACTCTCAGTAACTCTACCTTACACATGACACAAAATAAAGAAACAAAACACAACCTAATCCATATAAACAACAATCACATGTTATAATAGGCTAGAAAAATCCAGGTATAAACAAGCTCATATGACAGTAATAGGATAGAATAAACCCAGAAAGAGAGAGGAAAGAATAACGAAATTCAGGCATGAGGTTTACCTGGCGTGGTCTTCAGCCATTGCTAAGAGGAAGGCGACAAAATCTACGTCACCAGCATAGCCAAGTTTTCGTTTAACTTCACTCCAGCGGCGTGCATTTCCCACGCCAATGTACACACTGCGTACGAGATATCGACTTGGTAAATTGGGGTTTATGGGAGCAGCCTTTGCAGGCCGACCGCGACGAGCTGGTCCGTTTCCGTTTTTTCGAGTGTTACTAAGTTTAGCTTCTGAAGAAGCAGGCTTAGGCGATTCATCGCGTTTAGCGGTGGAATTCCGCCTTCTTTTGGGAGCCATTCAAACCTAGACAACAAACGAGTTTACTTTACTATAAGAATAATCAAGAATTACGTATACACTGTTGACGATTACAACGTTACCTCATGCAAACAATGGACTCCTCAGGCTGCAGGGTGTCAACCAAGTTTCGCAATCCCCTGCACGTACTGATAACCGGGTACACGTACAACCTTACCTTAGCGATAAGCTATAATCACTTCATTCCAAGGGAAACGGAAACTCGTCGTTTTGATGTCTTAATTGTAAATGCTACTTAGAATGTACGATTTCTTTATATCCACCGCCATTAGCGCACAAAAAGCTACAGCATCCAGCAAGTCGTCTGTTTGGAGCTCGAAGCGCGATCGATGATCTTGTGCACGGCGACGACGCTCTTCGTCGCCGTGACTCACGCGCACCAATTATCAGCGCATTTGCTCCCCGAAACTGTACGCCTTTTCTTCCCATTTTCCTTTCGTATGTATCCCAATTCCCTTTCCTTCCAAATCACCTACAAAGGAGAATGACGGTTTGAGTCCTAAAAAATGGAGATCGAGTGAACAGGATAAGGAATCGAACGTTGCATACTACTCAAACCCCAACTTCAATACCATGTTTTACGGGGTATAAAATACATGCGATACATTTTACGAACTCAACAACCCCAAATTATACCAATATAGTTTTGTACGGCAATTCTACTACCAAACAGTTTTAAATTATATCAACTAGCCCATAGACTTTTTCGATTAAATTTATATAAGCAGGACTGGATGTAATGTATAGCCTGTTGAGAAACAGCTTTAGGATTCGATGTTCGTAGTTCGTCGTTCGTCGTTAACCATCATTAGAGCAAGAAAAAAAATGAAATAACATATACGTGTGCTCGGCGAGCATTCATAAATACTTTGCTACCAAAAGGAGAAGAAAATCCTCAAGTTCGAATTGAAATTGGTAGGCATATTTTCCTATAGTCTACGTAGCTTACATAGAGCCTACTCTATGGTAGCTTACCACTTGATAAGCTTTGTTTGTCGATATAGCTACGTTGAGTGCTACAAGATGGCTCCGAATTCCATCACACAACTATTTACCTGAAACTTGAAGAAAAAAATGTTTTGTTAAGGCCACGATATACTGGAACCACCTTACGGCACTCGAAATTACATTCTAATAGTAACGGGGATCTATAAGAATTCCGAGTCTTTTACCTCGTTTTCAATTTTAAAAAAACCCACGGTGTTCAAGTTATGACAATTTTAAATAAATCTTATATCCAAATCGTTTTACGCAGCCTACCAAGATATTTTATTAAGATATTAAAAAAAGAATTTTTCAATTATATCGTTTAATTTCTTTTAAAGTTTATGAAATTACGCTGAGAAATTGTGCTGCCACTCAGAAAATAACGGTCAAGCACGAACTGCATAGCTTGTGCTGAACACAAAAATGAGCATGAAAACGAGAGGACTTCTCAGGTTACTACGGACTGTTACCAGTGCCATCTCTTGACAAAAAATTATATAATACTTGCTACCTAAGTACTTACAATCTTGACAAATGTATAAAATAGTGTCCCAAGTACTAACCATTTTGTTTTATACTTATAAGTCTTCAAAAATCAAACATTAGAATGGTTATCTCTTACAAAAATAAATTGACTACAAAGAGGAAGACCGACAAGAAAAAGGCAAATGTTTTAAAAATCTATAGTCCAACTTTACAGTTCGCACTCCAGAACCACGCTATACATTCACACCATTTCAAGTACTTTAATTGTGCCCTGGCTATTGGCCGTGATGAGTACGTTGGAATGCTGTCTCCAGCAAACAGCTGAAATAAACTCGTTCGTATCCTCCTCTTTCCGTTCTTTATCCAACACACTCCTCATGACGTCAAACTTATAATTCAGCAGTGGTTGCTCGAAACCCTTATAGTACACGTACAAGGCATTGTTCTCGGAACCACACGCAATGTACGTACCATCGGTAGCTAAACCCACGAAGTTCTTTTCGTTGACATGCCCCGTAAAAGACCTCAAGCAAGAACTGGATGGATCGGTAACCGACCACATTTTCAGATGACTATCAGTGGAAGCGCTAGCTATCGTATCTTTATCAATAAACTTGACATAGCTGACAGCCTTTTTATGACCCTGGAAAACATGTAGTGCACGTTTGGGCTGTCTCAAATCGTAGTAATGAACACAGTGATCAGCTGATCCGAACGCCAGGTGGTACCGACTTTCGGGGTTGAACTTGACGCAGCAAACATTCGCTTTGGCTTCCAGAGTCGCCACGGAATGTTCCATGTTGATCGACCATAGCTTAATGCGAGCGTCGTCCGAACCGGACGCTAGCATATTGTAATCCTGGGGATTAAAGTCCACGCTCCAACAGCGCTTCTCGTGCTCTTTATACAAACCCACTCTTTGAGCGGTAGCACTCGAAGCGTTAGTATCCCATACCGCTACAGATCCTTCGTAGTCGCTACTAGCCAGTATATGTTTCTGGAAACTATTCCAGGCCACACAGGATATTTTGGAGGTGGTGACCATCTCCACTGCCGGGTAGTGAACATCTATGATATCGTTGACTACTGCATGGAAATCATACACCTTAATGCGCTTGGTGACTCCTGCAATGGCGAAAAAGTCATTATCTTTATCAAATTCGATGGAAGAAACGATGTTGGAGTTGTTGAAGATGTCTGTAGCGTACTGGAGAGAAGCAAGCAAGCGAATCCCACAGAAACGAGTCATACTCTGGAAATTCTGCCGAAATTCGGTGAAACCATCCGAACTCCCGGTAGACAGTTGTGGCGCGAAGGTAATATCAGCGTTTCTCGTGAGGAAATACGCTTTTTCCAAGTCCTCGAAGTGAGCGTGCATCCTTAAACGGCGATCAGGGAGCGAAGGTCCGTTCGAAGTGGTCTTGGCACCGAAACAATTCACAGATAACGAAGACAGAGCGCTTTTCACGTCAACCGATTTAACCGAGGCCGTTGGCTGCGGTTCTACTACCTGATCAACCGCCGCTGGGGTGACCAAGGACCCATCGCCGAATGAGGAATAACGGCGTTCGAGTTCTAAAAGACTGTTGTCTACCACTGACAAGTCTTTTTGCAAAACGTCGAGTTCCCGGGTGAGCTGATCAAACTGCATCCGCTTTTTCTTCTGGAGGCTGAGGAGAAACTCTCGAAGTAACTCTGTTTCGGACCAGGAACTCTGTGCCTTTAACTGTTTCTTCTTTTGGATGAGAAAATCGAGCATAAAGTCCACGTCGCTTAGCCGCAATTCGGGAGCGTGGGACTGTAAGTAATTTCGCACTTCCACAACGTTGACGGACGGTTCGACACGCTGCAACAGGCTCGCTTTGAACGTTTCCACTAACTGATTTACTAAGTAATTCGGAATAATGGAACTAGGGTCGCCGATCATGCGGTTGCAGCGAGGACAATGTTTACTCGTTTCTACTGCTTCTTTGATGCATGTATGGCAGAATGTGTGGCCGCAAGGTGTTATGGATGCATTGGAAAAGATGTCTAAGCATATTGCACACACATAGGCACTCTCCAAGCTATCTTGGCTGTCCGCAGAACAAGTCAGTATACTCGGGTGAGGCCGCTTCGTGGCTTTTCTTGAATTTTCAGATGACATGTTGAGACCAGAGATCAGCAAACTTTGAATTCAGATGCCTTTAATAAAAACCATTATAATTAGTTTTCAGGACGTACAAAAACATAAGGTGCACTTTGGTTACTTTGCTAGTTCGTAGTTGGCTGAAATGTAGGAGTTAGGACTATTAATTCTAACTAATGCTGATATATTAATACCTTTTACACTAGAAACCACGGTCGACATGCACATGCCGACATGGGCCACGGCTTTTTTCCCTCCAAATGAAATATTCCGTTTGCGTGTGTCATTTATTGCATTGCAAATTTGTTAGCTCTGTAAACCAACACGGTGAAGAACCTAAAGATGGGAAATTTTATAAATATCTAGTTTTTAGCATTTTGCATTATTACTTTAAAAATGTAAGGCACTAAACTTTATTATTTCCATTTTCTTGTAATCAAAACAAAACAACCTCGTTCGGAAAAGAACGGCTAAAATCCTTGGTTTATAACCAAGGAGGAGATGACAGCAAACTTAAAATCTAGACGAGAAAAGATACACAGTCGCCATCTCTGATTCTATCCGAAAAACGTTTTCAGTCTTGAAAAGCGGTTTTTCCGTAGGTATTTATTTTTGTAGGCTAATTTTATCTTCCGCTGCTGCATTATAATTCTATAAATGAATACTGCTTAAGTGTGGAGAAAAATTATGAAAAATGTACACATAAAATTGCCGCTTAGGAAACTGTATATTAAATACATACAATATATATATCCTCAGTAAACTTTTTTACGACTTCGTCTGCAAAGTGTAAATAACATGCAGCAATAGTACCTAGATAAACTATAGATTATATTCACCTTCGGATGCCATCCCATACACAAATAACTTGTGTCAGGCCTAAGATCTAATAGCTATCCATTCATTTATATTCACATAACGGCTTCTCTTTTTTCCCTGTATAATTCAAGCGTCAACACTGCAGCAATTGATTATGCTTATGAAGTGTTTGCCAAGCTTTTGGTATATGGTTCAAGCTGTTCCGCCATCTCGTTATGCAGGGAAATAAGGCATTATGTATTCGAGCTCGCCGTGGCCAACAATATGTCGCCTAATAAAGCAGACATAGGAAAATGATTTTCGTAACAGTTGGTACGTGCCGGGGTACCATATACGCTTACGGGAAAACTTCCAGAGAAGCTGATCGGCTTGTTCTTCCCTGGCGTTTTTTGCTTCGTTTCCTTTTCTTTCAAGCTAATGTGCTGCAGTCGTGCTCAAGCAATAATACTTTATTATATGGCGCTAGGAAATATCAAATAACGTATATTTGAGCTCTTCGTAAAAGTTAGAAAAGCGTTTTTATTCTTTTCTTGAGTATAGGAGAAAAAAACAAACCTGAAGTTACTCTAACTAAATCAAAGCGAAAGCAGGTCATTTATTTCGCAGACTAAATTAGTGATAGCTTAAGTTCCCATTTAGGGTATCAGTGGTAGGCTTACCAAGTAGTTATACGGTAGCGACGGGGAGATTACCATTAAGCCAATCCAACGGCCCCAGCTGTGGCCGCTTGCTTCATTCAGCTTTCCTTTTTTCCCCTCGCTTATAATAGGTATTACTTGAAAAGCTCGGAAAAGCTTGAGGCTTGTAAAAGCTGCGGGTAAAAGGCTTATTACGCGTCAAATACGCTCACCATGTGAAGCAAACCCATTACCGTATGTATAAGGATGCTAACATCATCGCTGAAAGACGCTACATATACGGATCTCCTATAGCTTTGTATAATACAAACGTAAGCACTTGGTTACAACATCCCCGTTATTGTACTGATATTCAAAAGTCGCCCAGAAATAACGATAAAAACAGCGAAACATCGCCATATAAGTCAACTATAAAGTTCGGCGGGAGGGTGAGGAAAACATCGGCGTTGTCTGGTACTTTTTTGAAGCCAAATAACATCACTACTCGACGTTTTAAACAAATGGTGTTATACTCGAAAGAAAACTGCACCTAATCTACCCCAACTGGTTTGAACATGCCCTTTACCAAATCGAAACCATTAGCATTCTTTTTTTATGGAAGCAAAGTGCTTGGTCAGGCCCCAAAGATACGAAAGACAAGCCTTTTTCGCCGTATTCTGACGGCGTTGTTAGGCTGCTATCATACATCATTGCCACATTTAATCCGATTGTGCCCTTTTTATGACACGGCTCCACCAAGGATGAAAAGAGATGTGCACAAGGGAAAGAGCAAGAGAGAATGGTGTAGCCATTTTGCTATCCAATCAAATGACACCAAAATAAAAAAAATTTACGGCTTCCCAGAGACGAATTCGGGCAATGTTCTCGCTAATCTATACGATGGACACTGCTGAAATGAACCGGGGTGCTGGATGGGTATATGTGTGTGTTTAATATTCTCTAAGCATGAAATTGTCAGGACGCATTTGAGAAAAGAGAGCGAAGGCGATAGAGCTCCAACATGGAAGACGCCTATAAAGGGCACCAGTGCCTTAATTGATTGCCTTTTCTCATCCGTTCTCCCCTTTGGGGATCTTTGATTTCACGTGAGTATGTAAAAATAGGAAAAGGAGTTCGCAGGAACTCTCGCGAAGCAATCACTCCACAGAAGTTAACGATTTTGCATGACCATTGTCCAGCCAGCACCCTTTTATTAGCTTGATGACTTTACCCGCTCTCCTCCCCCATTCACTGAACGAAGAGCCGGTCCCTTTTTGTGCCTAAGTGTGGGCAGCTTTGTGGTATATACCCTAGACGCAGTGATAGTGATGGTCTAGTGGCCTTCCTTGTTCCCCAACCGTATAGGCATATCACACCAAATAGTCCGGGACGTTGTAATGGAGCTCTCAGCCAGACAATTTATGCAGTATATATCTGGAAGGACTACAGCCCGAGTAAAACATGACGAGCATCGTGTTTACCCTTATGCGTTTAGGGTTGTCTTCCCAATTGCCGTGTAACTGCGTAGATTGTGACCATCCGGCTATTGGCAGTGATACTTTTCCCAAGACTGTCAAGTCGAAAGATGTTGCATACGCACTTTTCTTCTAAGGAGCAATACAAGTTTATTAATACAAAGAAGTCTATGCTTGGGGTCCAAAAACAAGACATTAATAAGTCAAAAGTACTTCGGCAGTGATGGTTTTGCAAATAAAGAGCTACGAGTCAGTCAAGCGAAAACGTGGGTGGGAAGAGAGTTCAGCTTTTCATCAACTAAAATCCTTTAGTAATAACGGCCTTACCAGTTAGCAATGATCTTGGTAACTTGTTTTGATGCGCAGGCACAATTTGAGCCGGGAAGAATATGACGCATTTAGCTACTACTAATTCATCTGTCAGTCTTTTGGTAATGGGTGACATCGTTTCTCATAAATCTTGTAACTGGGGAAGCTCAAATGTAAGCGAACAAAAGGAACAAAAGCGTTTAAAGATGCGCTTCAACAGATATGCTGAAACCCCCCCATGATATGAAGCCAGCCAATCGTTTAGCTTTTGAAAGGGTGAACGCGGCGGAAGGCAGCCTATGGAACAAGCGGATCGGTTCCCTCAGGGCACTTGTTACCAATCCCGATGAGATAAATCAAGGCCTCATAGACACGCCTCCTTTTCGAACCTTATGTAGCGAAGCCGTTTCTCTCGCCGAGGATCTTTGGAGGTACCTTACTGCTCAATCTTCAGTTCAGTGTGCCATGTAAGTGACTCTTACAGACTTACTAGCCAAAGCTCACAATTTTTTGTCCTGGGTGACGTACAGAGGAATATACATGTGCGACGAACGTTAACCACTGTTATCCGGGATACACTTACACACGCGGTATGATAACCGTCCGTCACTAAGGAAAAATAACTGTCAGTCTGGAATTGTGTTAAGAGTTATTAGCGAGTGTTTCTCTTCGTTATACAATACCATCATTATGGATCCGGTTATCTTTCAAGATACCCTGGCTTCCGCTGCATCGGTTGGTGTTAAGGACCTGTCTAGTTCCTCATATTCGTCCACCAGCCGTACCTCCTGCGACGCTAATTCACCTGGTTCATCCCCGAGTCCATTACTTGTTGAACAGCAACAAAATCTACGTAACATGACTGCCGCAGCAGTTCCTGCTAGTCCCTACGCTTCGCATCATTCTCGACTATCGCCGGATCACTGTACTACCCCGTCATGGAGTCATACCAGTCCGCCGCCCTTATCGCTACCTCTCAAGCGGCTCAATGACCACAGCACATCCTTACATCAGTGGCAGTTGCAGAACCTCCAAAATCTGCATAGCAGTTTCCACACCTTGCAGACTTTGCGAGAAGGGTTGGGTCTGAGGCCTACCTTGCCGAGAAGTAACGTGTCCTCCGTCGCAGTACCATCCGGCATGTCCCAACACACCGTTTCGTTGCACAACAGCGAGACAGGTCCCCTGGTTAACGCGACAGTGGCCGAGAACTATAACTCGTCTTGCTCCTCTACCATTCCTCACGGCATTGACAGCATTTTGAATCGTCCGCTGTCCAGATTCAGTTCCGTGGAAGCAGCTCATCAACCCACGTCAGATTCGACTAATACCAGTTTGCCACAGCATTTGCGTAAGGATTTGGGGTCGCTTAACTTACCATCTGGCTTCTCCCTAGCCGGTATGGGATTAGAAGCAGCTGGTTTAGGTGTGTATTGGCCCAATTTGTCAAGCTTCATGAACAATTCCGCTCTACAAGCCTGGAAGGATCGCTTTCTTCCCGAAGGTAAGCCTTTTTCTTTCCTTTTTTTGGCGGATTTGGTATTTGCAAACTTTGACACCTGTCAATTCGCAGTCGGCGGCTCCAGTCACGGTGGCTCTTCAGAAAAAGATGGGAAAAAGAAACACACTAGACCTACGTTTAGTGGGCAGCAGATTTTCGCGCTGGAAAAGACCTTCGAGCAAACGAAGTACCTGGCTGGACCCGAGCGTGCCAAACTGGCTTATGCTTTAGGAATGACTGAATCCCAAGTGAAGGTAAGAAACTTTCAGACTTTCTTGCTAAACTAACATACAAAAAACGGGAAAGCTGGATTCTAGGAGTTGTGGCCGTAAATTAAGCGCTGATATAGCGATGATTAGCAACAGAGAATAACCTGATAATAATAGATAAACTGACAATCGGTCGAGGTATGTCAAAGTGTAATAGTTTCGTACCTTATCGAGTTATGGAAGGCAATCTGTTCCTACTCAATTTCGTGCCCTTTTTATGCTCAATAACTCTCGTACGCCACAAGCAATGCTGCTCTTATTCTCTTATCTCCTTTCTGCCCCCTTTCCCAATTAATTATACATCAAATTTATTAAACTTCAAAACACCTGCTTATTCCGACTGACAACAGCTAATTTAGTCAAACTAAATAAGTTTGCTTTTATTCTGACAGGTTTGGTTCCAGAACAGGAGAACGAAATGGCGAAAGAAACATGCGGCAGAAATGGCGACCGCCAAACGTAAGCAAGAAGCTGACGTCTTCGAATCAGACAAAGAAGACGATGACTATGATTACCACTCTTCAGGCAAGCGACGGAAAACAGGACCCGCACTCAGTGGCGAAGAACTAAGTGACTAACAGTACCAGGCTCGTGTATGTAAATAGTTTTAACCCTCCTTGTATAAAAAAAGTTGTTGCATGTGGAACTCTTTAGCTCTAAAAAACTGTTATTAACATAAAGGCCTGGTTAGTAAAATTTAATATTACTTCCATGAAAAAAAGAAGATGAAGTTTTAAACGTAATCTAGTCAACGCATTGTTCTGTATCTAAAATACCCCCCGAAACACACCAGATCAGTGTCAATAACTAAACAGTCGACTTGCATGAATCTTGGTGTTCTTAACTGACAATTCTTTGGATACGGGGTTGTAATACTTGAGCTCATTTTGATGTGCGCGTTTGGAACTGGGGGAAAAAGTAAACATGTTCTGCCATAAAAACCAAATGTCAATTTTTTTGAGACGCAATCATGGAGATCGCAGTCGCAGTGAGGGGGATGGATAAGTGGAATGTTGTCTGTTAGTTGACAGCGAGGGTGTCAGCGTGTATGGCTTAATTGCTTCGATTAAGGATGGCGGGAGGATGCAGCCAAGTGAACTCGCGGAAACATTAGTTTGAACGAAAGTGACGGGTAAATTAGATTGACTTGCAATATCTAAATATTATCATTTAATAGTTACTTTATTAATAAATGTTATTTAATATTTACTTTAGTTATTAAATGTTATTATTTAACATATGTTAAATAATAACATTTAATAACTAAAGTCCGGCTTTGGACAGCAAGGGAAATAAAACAGTCGAAAAGGGTTTATTTTATTGATTTAGTATTATTATTTAATAAAGCTATCTACCATGATGTTAATGTAATTTAAAGTACTCGATAAATGCACTAAATATAATATTATATTTAGCATGTGTAGATGCATACTATATATAATATGGCAGGGGTGTCCAACCCTATCTTCAATTCGCCAACGTTGGCGAATTGACGAAAAATGTTGGCGAATCGGCTGTTCCAA